>KV921236.1:0-15735 GCA_002081555.1 Protostelium mycophagum | reverse complement strand
GTATTTACAGAGTTGTAGTTGGAACAGAGGAGAGTCAGACCATTGTTTTTCGTCAACGTGTCAAACACAAATGACCTGAAAGATATCATATTGTTAGTCAAGATATCAAGGCTCTTGCGCAGCTCTGATGCCGCAGACACAGACATACTCACTTCGGTAAATTTCACCGAAAATTCATCAACTTTAAAATCTCCCGCAAAAATCCTAGAAATTTCACGGGAAATTGAAAGTCTCCAGGTCTCCAGAAAAGACTCTGACATGTTCAAATTAGCCGTCGATGAACTGGTGAATCCACGCACCTCTAAAGGCCAACCCTTGGTGCAGGTCTTTTGGGGTGTAGTCTCCCTATTCGATGAGACCGGGAAAATTGGCGGGAGCGTCGTCAACCCCATGTCAGCTGGTGCGGTCAGCCCTAGCAAGGGTTATGAAAATTCGAGGAAATTTCAGATGGAGCTGAGGCTCATAAAGCCCGGCATTATCGTGACGAATGAGCAGGTGAGTTTTATAATAATATAAACAGAAACGAATAACACGTGCAGGCATATGATTTTCAACCGAATGATACCGTCAGGGTCAGATTTTCCACCACATAATCTTCCTCATCCCCGAAATCTCACTGAAATTTCGCAGAAATCCAAAGTCTTCCCCCAGAAATTGACCATCGAGGTGAAGACCGTCAGGACAGAGCCAAAGGGGAGGAGGCTCAACAGCAGCCGTAACCCAATGAAAGAGGATAACTTAGCTGATGACGCCGAGATTGTACAAGAGGTGGGATTTTTCGAAGAAAAATCCGACCCCTGGCCACACACGACGTTCTACAACGACTTGTATATTTACCCCGAGTCTGTGGCTTTGAGACTTCCAAGCGAGGCGACCATACAGGTGATATCTTCATCTACAACGAGCCAAAAATCCCACTTTTCATCATCACATCTGAGAAATCTCAGCTAAAAGTCGAATTACGTACCGACGAATTTTCCGGCGAAAATCTGTCCTCCAAGGATTTCTATTGGCCCTTCAACCGCGGATTCCACAGCTATTACCTCACTTCTGCCGTATCTTCTGGAAGGATGTTTACATTTAACGAAGAGATCAAGATCAAGCTGCCCATGGTTCTGACCAACAGGATGCATCTGTTTTTCACCTATTACAACTGTACTACCAAGAAAGGTCAGTTGTAGACGGTGGTGAAGCATCGAGGGTGTTGTTGTAGTCATGGTAGTTTTGTGGTGCAGTTTTACGGAGCTGCAACGTTGTAAATTGATTGCGGATTTTTCGCATTAGACAAAATCCAATTTTCTCAAGTTATTTGATGCTGCCAAGAATATCTTTCATCTAAACTCAATATTTTAAAGACTTTTCGTCGAAATTTCCTGGAATCTTCTTAAAAAAATCTGATGTGAGACAGGGACGAAAGTGTATACGGTGATCGGACATTCATTCTTGCCTCTATATGAGGGCCAGAAGGTGGTGAATGATGAGAGGCACATGATCCCCGTATCTAAAGGCGAACTTACCGGCTCTTACCTCGCCGAAGGAACCGCCAAGGTGAAATTTCCTCGAAATTTCGCGCACTTTTCCATGGAGAAAATTCGAGAGGATTTCAGAGTTGTCTTCGCGAAATTTCGTTGAAATTTCACAGATGAGTAAGGAGAAGAAACTAGTCGTGAGGACACGCCTCAACTCCTCCATCTACACCAACGACCCCGTGCTCAACAGATTTTTCTTGGAATGTTACAAGACTACCAGTGAGACAACCGGCACCTTATTGAGGAGCGGAACATCGTTGACTACGTCATCATTAGTCACATCACCCTCTGGTACATCCCCCTTGAGGTGGGGATCGTTCCATCTACAGATCGCGACAGACAATTTTCAATGAAATTTCACTGAGATATCACAGGTCCAAAGGAAGCTCAGTTCCCAACCTGCAATTGAAGACGGTTGCATCGAGCTCATCTGTCAGTGTCAATCCACAGAGGCTCGGTAATTTAATTTGATGGTATCTCCTCATCTCACAGACAATTTATCATCCCATGCAAAATAATCAAAATAATAAAAATGACATTTGTAGGGTTCAGTATGTCCTCCATCTCGGCAGTGTCTTCTAATGTTGACCCAACCAATTGTATCCGATTTCTCCCGGTTCTGCTGAACGCATTGTTCTACGTAATGGTGAAGCCCGACAGGAACGAGGCCAAGCAGGCGTTTTTAGCCGTAGTGGGGATACTCAAAAAGTGAGTGGGGGGAGGTGTCGAAGTGGTGATCTCGAGTATTGAAATCTGCCAGGATGAACAGTCAGTTGATGCAGAGTGTGCTGGCGTCTTACGTATATTACGTATTTGACAACCCAGTGTTTGTAAACGAGGATGGAACTAGCTGCCGGAAGCCCGTATATGATGTGAGATATCTCTGTATGATGTCACAAATACAACTTGATGAAATTCTTCTGCTAAAGATAAAACATTCAGAACGTAAAATGATTATCTGCAAAAAATTTATTCTGTGTCCACCAAAACACCACATATCTCAATATTCCATCTACAACGAGCCAATAATAACTATTGAAAGGCCTTGTGTAAATACTGGTTCTCGGTGCTAAAAAAGGATTACGAGAAGATATCACAACTAAAGAGCTCTTGGTTTTTGTTTCAAATTATGTCCAAGTCCATGTCTCTGGATCTACAAGATAGAGGCCTGATCAATTCTCCATCACATGTCGGCAGGTCAGAAATTCTCCAAAATTTCACTGAATTCTCCATGAAGATTCTTTGGATGACAGATACTGAAATTTCCTCAGATTTTCGCTGAAATTTACGGATCGATTACAGAAATTGATGAAGAGAGTGGTTACGCTTTCTTCGTATGATGTCACCGTCTCCCCGCCATTGTTCATGAATGATTTGTTCTCTCTACTGGACAGGGGTCTTGTCTTCCAGATTATATACGAATATACACAGGTATCTATATCGTTGGAGATGCACGAATATATTAATAGTCTAAATGATAAGTCTGACTGGTTGTAGACATCCACATCCACCGACTCTGCTGCATGGGGTGGTAAGGCCAAGTTCACCTGGCTAAAGATCATAAGCGATTTCGAGCATTTCATTCCTCTCAACTCAGTGGGTAGAATTGACATACAAGACGTCCCCCTCGCTGATATTCCCATCACCTTCTGGTACGATTTTATTTTCCCATGGGAAATTTTATTGTAATAATTACTATTATTTTTATTTGTTGAAAAGTTTGTTTGAATTTTTACAAGAAAAATTTCATTCTCATTCTGATAAAACTCTCCCAGGCGTAAGCACTTCCTGAGCGGTATAATTCTCCACGAAATTTCCCAGAGTGTTAGGGATGTGGGCAACAGGGACCAATGGCAGTGGATCACCCTCTTAAAGGCATTGTTCAGAAAACACGAACTGGATGACCGCTACTCTGGTGATAGACTCCGCGACATCGCTGATATATACTTTCCATTGCTATTGACGGTGGGAAATTAGTTAAATGATTTAATTTCGGAAAAGAATTTTTTCAATTTTTTTGCACAAAAATCCTTCAAAAAAATCGAATACTTTTTCTCCAGAATTAATGCGTTGTAGATTGTGAAGGAGTACGCAAGCTTATCTGCCCTATTTCTCAACGATTCCACCAATGATTTAGACTTGCAGAAGTGGATGATGTGCTTCTTGTTTGTCTTGAAGCATTGCCACAGAAAATTACTGCGGTCATGGTGGGCAAAAGAAGATTTGATACGGAAGGATCAATTTCTGGGCTTTCTCAGGATAACCCTCGAGAGATTTATGGTGAGAATTCATCCCATTTTCAACCTATTCTCGGAAACTCTCAAGATCTTTGGAGATTCTCAAGATCTTGGGAGATTGCAAGATCTTGATATGAGATTTAATTTAATTTTCAACTTCACGGTAGCTATTGCAGAGTTTGGTCAGATTCCCCACACCACGTTAAAGTCTCGGTAATTAACGTGTTCATTACCGAGAATCGTGGGAATCACCAAATCCTGTAATACCGCGAAGTCTTGCAAGTCTCTGACAAAATGGAGCACCAATTTTCGATCCAATCTCTGCGATTCTCAGATTGCAACAGGACAAAAACGACTGCAGTGAAGTGAATTTACTATCTCTGAATGTCACTTTGTTGTTTGTGGAATGCCATCTGGACGTATTAGACGTAGAAGACAATCCGATAAATGACACTATCTTCAAATTGTTTAACCTGCTACTTTCCAGTAATAATGAGGGTAGGATGATTCTATGATATTTCGGAGAAATTTCGATGAGAATTTAATTTGGGATGAGAAGGTTTTTGTATAAAAGATATTGATTCATTTGTGCTTTCCCGCCTTTTTGATATTATTAATTTTCAAAATTTGAATTCGGTCTAACCTCGCACAGGATTTGTGATGAAGGTCTACCCTGTTCTCGTACTCGTTGTAGTGAGACTGTCTAAAGCTGTCTTCAAATCAAAGACGGCACCTTATTTAGAGGGACTTATGTCTATGATATTGAACCATATGAACTCTCCTCATCAGAACTTGAGGTGAAATTTCAATGAATTTTTCAGATCTGGAATTTTCCTCGAATTTTCAAAACTCCCAAACTGCTCAAGATTATAAACAAGTTTATTGGTAATATGTAGAGAATAAATCACGAAAACATCAAATACATATTTACACTGTTGTAGATCGAAGGCCAGCGCCACATTTTACGTGTTATGTAAATTAAACTGGAAAGAAATGCACAGTGTGGCCAGAGTGAGACACTTTGCCTCTGTATCATCATCACGTCATATCGGAGAAAAGAAAAAGGAGAATTCCATACTTGCGATATCACTCAAAGATATCACACAATATTGTACGGAGGTAAAAGTCTCGGTGAAAATTCGAAGAAATTCTAAAAACTGCAGGTCGGAGCGGAGGAACAATTTTCCGTTGGATTGAGAGAGCTCATCAACAGGTATAATTTTCACGGAAGTTTCCAACCTATTTTCCTGAGAATTTCCACTGAATTTTCACTGAATTATGACAGGCTCGATGACATCACCAAGTATGACGCAAAGATCGCAATTAATTGGGTAGATGAGGAGGCCACTGCAGACATCTACAGGAATATTGCAGATGATTACATAGATTCCCCCGATCTAAGAATGACGTGGCTTGACAGCTTGTCACTCATTCAAGTACAATGGGGTGTGAATTTTCGTTTCTGTCACGATCTTTTGTGACTCATTTTATCTGCATAACAAGTATTCAGCATTGTGCTCCTGCATATATTGAATAAAAAAATTCAAGATGTATCCTCTAAATGACATAGGAAATACGGAGGAGGCTGCACAGACAAAGATAACAATAGCTTTTATGATCTGTCAATACGTAAACAGGAATTCTCCGGGACAACTTCCGAGAGATTTCCGAGAAAAAGATCCGATGCGTAACCCTTTTGGCGCCATTTCTCCCAACGTATTCCAAGAACTACAACTCTCCGAGGACGTATTCGTGAGTGAACTACAACGACAATATAGTCGAAATTTCGTGGAAAATTGAATGATGCAGGCGGATGAGGCGAGGTTTCAGTCTTCAAGCTGGAATTTGAATGGAATGATCAATTTCTTGAAGAACGGATCAAATCTACTAGAGAGAGTGAGCGAATTTTTATTTTACAAGAGAGTTTGATGCTTGATGTCCTCTGGGCGTAAAGTTTTCTGGCAGTTTTTGACACTTCTATTCGAGTTTTCTCAAAATGCCAAAAATTATGTGGCTTTGGATCTTCAATCTCATGGTGAAAAAATCTAACCTTGCAGTATTTTAACTCAAAAAATGCGAACAATCTTCAAAGATACAGATTTGAAACGATATTAACAATAAATATATTTTTTGACAATCACTAGGAAGGTAGATATGAGCTATGTCTTGAAATACAACACGTACTGATGCTCATCTACAAACACGATAAGAACTTCGCCGAGATGATCAAGTGGGCCAATAACTTTGAGAAATTGGCCGAGAAACTCGTCTCTTCGGTACGTGACCTTTTTTTCTGAATTTTCTGAACGATTGTAGACGGTCGAGGGGAGGGAGGTATTTTCGAGGTATTACAGAGTTGTCTTCTATGGAAAAAAATTTCTCGGTGAAGAACACGGAAAATATTACATCTACAAGAAGAGATTCAAGTTTACCATCGGAAACATCGCCCAAAGTCTGATCGTGAGGAGTTCTGACCATCTACAATCATCTTTTCGACCATCTACAACGACACTAGAAAATTCTATGATATATTGACAAAAACTATCAATAGCTGAATGTGCACAGAAACACCTGTCAACCAAGACAAAATTAGACGTCGCCAACATTGTCTCTCTGCCAAATAGAGAGGTAGAGACAGACACTCTAGACCCCGAAAAGATTCACTTCCAGGTAAACTGAAATACATCTACCTCTTTTGACTGGTTGTAGATTGTCGCGGTCAAACCTTATTTGGATATGGCCGAATTGAATCAGAGGGACTCTCTGTCTTCACAAAATTTCAACATATGTGAGTATCTTTCATTCTACAATCCTCTTTACAACGGTCACGTGACCTCTGTACAGCTCGATTTCTCAGTGAAATTCCGTTCATGACAGGTGGAGGAAAATTCAATGAAGATGATGTGGGAAGGCAACAGAAGAGAAAGACGATCTATTATATCGCGAAGTCTTTCCCTTATATGAACAACAGATTGCAGATTGTTCGACAAGAGGACGTAAGTGAAATCTAATCGAAATTTCGTTGAAATTGTTGCGGCAAAACTGCAGCATCAAAAGTTCTCCCGTTGTGATGAAGAAAATTCAAAAAAAGAAATATTGTTTACGCTCTACAACGATGTAGATCATCCTTGATCCTGTGGAGTGCGCAATCGAGTCCATGTCTGAGCGAGCAACACAATTCAAGACAGAAGTCTACACTTCACCACCCAGAAAAAACCAGCTGCAAGCGCTGCTCACCGGAACCCTCGCCACAAGTGAGGAATTTCGACGGAATTTCAAAGGATGTTAGATTGATATTTTGACAGCTGTACACGTCGGTCCGATGAAGTTCTGTGAAGTTTTCCTGGGAGAAGGCACAACCGCCAGTCTTGAACACCAAACTAAACTGAGAGAAGTGATGGGAGAGGTGTGTTTTGCTTTTATTGACTTAAAATCCCTTTTATTTAAATGATCAAAGCTCATACCAACATCAGGTGATTCTACTCTCCAAATTGGGTCTGGAAATAAACCAGAGGATCATCGGTACAGAACAGATACCGTTTCATAGGATGCTCGAAGACAAGTTCCAAACGATCATGACAACCTTCACCTCAAAGTTCGACGGTGCAAGTGTTCTCGCCAAGGTGAAATGTCGATGAAATCTCCTCAAAAAATCTGAGAAATCCCAACAGGCAGCTTTGGATATCCAAGCAGCAGAGAAGACCGCGAAACAACAAGCCAAAGAGAAGCATGAGAAGCTGGTATCTTCGGCATCCACACCCACGGTGACGATTCAACCACCACCTCCAACACCAAGGATGTCACAACAATAAAACTCTGTTCTTTACAATTCAATTCAGCTTATGACCATATTTGAGTTGTAGAAACTGAAGACGGATTTATTTCAACAGAAGATTTGGTCGTGTACTTGCTCCCATCTCATACAACAAATTGTTAATTTTAACCCTTGTGGGGTTATGATCTACCTGCTATAGATGACTCTACAACAAGATAACAAAGGAGAAAACAATATTGAAATAAATTATTTTAGATTGGAAAATTCATCAAAGATGCAGATTTATGGCGACTGAAATTTGCGAATATCTCTGCGAAACATTTCGTGGAATCGGGAGAGCGTAATTTACACAAAGCTGATCATCATGAACAACAAGAGAAGACAGAAGACCGTCCAACACGGGAAGGGTAATATCGTAAATCAAAGTTAAGAATTATGAATTGAGGAGAACCAGGAACGGCAGGCAGACATATTCCATTCGGTATCATATCGCCGAGTGGCGGTGAACCTGAGCTCTTCCAAGATTACTTTCCAGAGTTATATTCCTCACCTGACTGTAAGAGAGCCAAAGAAGCCATTAGAAGGACCATTTTCTCGCCAGAACAATGGGTGAAAGAGAAGAACAATTTTGCAAGCAGGAGTCAATATTCACTGATCAAAAATCTTCGTCAATTAGTTCAGGTATGGCAACATCAAGGAGAGTTTTTAAGACAATTAGATCAGTACTATTGAGGCATGCTTAAGAGGGTGCTATTGGACTTCTGATGGAAAGGTGCCCGCCATTAATCACTCCCTTCTCACCTTGTACAGCCTGTCACTTTGTCCAAAAAAGCCATGATCAAGACCGCAGAAACAACTGCTGTCTTCCAAGAGAACCACCCTTTCGAATTTAAACCTCCCAAGCGTAAGAGAAAGTCGAGCATTAAAGATGAAGAATCTTCGGTACCTTCAAAGGCTGAGGTGCCAGCCGGAGATGTGGCCAACGCCGAACCCGCAGAGGAAAAGGCAGAAATAGAATCAACACCCTCTCTCACCGTAAAGGTAATTTTCCCGCCAGAATAATTGTGATGACATCATCAGGTGGTGCAAGGGGATTGCTTGGAGGTAGCCTTGGAAATGTACGATCGCACTGGGATAAAACCAGCGGTCCTCAATATGGCTAGCCAGTCACACCCTGGTGGAGGTTGGGAGAGTGAGTATTTCTCGGTGCAATTACCAGCAGATATCCAGACTTTATATTCGCTGAATTTTGAGATTGTGGCAAACAATGTTTTTGTATTTATTCAGGCCAATTTGATGGCGGCTTTGCCACCAACAAAATGAACAAATAAACGATAAGAAATCAATCTGACAATCGAAGACGGAGCAGGAGCCCAAGAGGAGAACATCTTCCGCAGGAGTAATTTATTCCAGTCATTATGTGACCCATACCAACTCGACCAGAAGCGACAGTGGGAGTATCCAATGCCATTATATGGAGGTGAGAACACTACAAAATTGTAGTTGTCTTTGTATTTTCATTTTAAATTCTTCTTTGGTGTGCAAATTTGATGACGTCATCAATTCAATCTTCAGACATCTGTACGCTCTTTATTCCACGCTAAATGGATCAGGTGTGCATACCCCGGACACCCTTGTGTTCAGAACAGAAGAGGCAACGGGTTATGCTTTCATGCCCTCTCCTGTCTCATTGTCCTTCATAAGTGTCTCTGCGGTACGACAACCCAATCTGGACGAAGATTCCTCCGAAAATAGTGAGCCGAGAATGTCTCGTGCTGATGAAACAGCCATGAGGCGAAAAGTGAGGACCATTCTGAACATTTGTGCGCATGGTGGGCACGATCATTTGGTACTGAGTGCTTTCGGGTGTGGGGCATATGGTTGCCCTCCTAAACATGTCGCCGCGATCTTCTTTGATGAGATCGGCAGGTTGTAGATTGTCACTTTTTTCAATATTATTTTGTCTCTGTACTGATGACATGAACAGATGGCCCCGCAATGCACCATCAACATCGACCAATAACGGGTTCAATTTTGTGGAGATCGTCTTTGCTATTTTTGATGACAAAAACACCGGGATGAAACACAACCCAAGGGGAAACCTCCTTCCTTTTGAGGAGGAGCTGGAGAAGTGAGTCCTTTCTTTAAGATTTGGTTTCTTTGGTCTTGGTGGTTTTTAAACATTTTACTGATGGAGGAGCAGGTGGGTGAGGAAGCGTGAATCCAACTGAATGAAGAGATTTTTATCTGTTTTATTAGTGAAGATTGCCCTCAATGTAATCCTCTCTATTTGCGTCCGAAGAGATTATCGATGTCCTCTTTGTATCTTTTCTGTATATCCTGCCTCTTTATCTTGGATGCAGCTGTGACGAGTCCAGATTGTGGAGTCCATTCTACCGTGTATCAGAATTACCAAAATATAAAATAAATAAAGGAGGACATCACGAACTACAACGCACCGTCTGAGGTGAGATAAACTCCTGATGGTTTCTCGTATACCTTCATCTTCTCCTTTGCTCCTGTTGTGTGGAGGGATTTCTTCACTGCCTCTACAACCTGCCAATCTTTAACAATAACTCGGATTATTCATTTTAATTTGGTTTGGTGAAATACATTGAAATATTTTATGACCTTTTCGTTTCTGACGAGCTTCTCAAAATCGGTTGCGTCAATGCCGTTTTCAGTGGCAAACTTGATCAAGTTGATCCTGTTGGGCAACACCACCGCTGCGGGTAGATCGACCTGGGGATCTGCCACAATGCAGATCTCATCTACAAACAGATCTTGCTTCAGTTTGGACTCAATGGCCTCCAAGGCGATGTACTCTCCGTGAGGCAACTTGACCAAGTTCTTCTTTCTGTCTACAATGGTAATCGTGCCATCCTCGTTCATCTGAAATTTCCAATCAATCTCCATGAAATTTCTGCGAAATCTCCCACTTGTACAATGTCGCCGGTGGCGAACCATCCTCCCTCTTTGAACTCTTCCTTGGTTTTTTCTGGCTGGTTGTAGTATCCTCGCGCGATATTGGGTCCTCTGACCCACAATTCTCCACGAGGACAAGGC
Source organism: Protostelium mycophagum (assembly GCA_002081555.1). NCBI lineage: Eukaryota > Evosea > Variosea > Protosteliida > Protosteliaceae > Protostelium > Protostelium mycophagum. The sequence continues at coordinate 5,128 of KV921236.1, read as the reverse complement.
TTGTCATTATGGGTGTATCCCATCTCACTCACGTCGACAAGTTTAACCTCTACACCTCGGGCGAGTGCGCCCGCGATACCTGTTCCCAAGTGGTCCATGGGCTGGCAGGTGAGGGATCCGGTGGTCTCTGTCAGACCTGAACTCCACTCAGTTTTCGGAGGCCAGTACGCATCTACAACGCACCGTAACCTTGGCATGCGGGGATGTTGAAAACGATACGGAGGAATTGGTGGGTGGAGTGAGAGAGTGGTGCGCCGCCAGACACGATACCTCTGACTTTTCCTCCCACAACCGCTTTGAATTTATCAAAGAGGACCTGATAATATCAAAATCCTGTACACGAGTGTTTCGGCGGGAAAATAAACTCACCTGGTCTACAACGGGAAGAGAGGCGAACCCATAATGGAGAGCCAGATCTTTGGCGGAGTAAGCCCAAGAGAAGATCTGCTGCATCAGGGAAGGTGCCTTCTTCAATTTATCGTTTGATCCCTTTCTGATACGCTCCCACAGCACCGGAACTCCGGCTAAAAGCGTGGGCTTTGCCTCATTAAGATCGCCCTTGCAATCTTTCACGAGATCATCTGTCATGGTCCTGATCACCATCAGTCCGTTGTAGTTGCATCGCATTTCATTGCGATGATCCCACCTGGGCGAGCCGAAGGCGAGGGAACCCCCACAAAATAGAATGCTGTATTGGACTGTGAGCTCAAAGATATGAGCCAGCGGCAGGAATGAGCAGTAGTTGTCGCCTGGTCCGATTTTCAAGTTGATGCACAGACTGTGAAGATTGTTTGCAACGGAGGCTGAACTACAGTCAGTCTCGGGAATTTCCGCGAAATTTCGATGATCTCACCGATGATGTTGCCGTGGGTGATCATGACTCCCTTGGGAACACCTGTTGTACCAGAAGTGTACATGATCAGTGCCAGGTCTTCAGGTCTTGGGGGGTTGGTTTTGACCGTCAGTTTTGCGGCGGTTTCAGACAACTGGGTGAAGGAGAACACCTCGAAAAGTCAACGAGATTTCCAAGTGAACGCCACTTCATGATGCAACAAAATATACCTTTATGCCCTTTTGTGTGAGTGCGTCTACGGTCTTCTGGTCAACAGCTTCGCGATGATCAGTGTGAAAGACATACTTTACTTTTGGCAAATGATCGATTGTCTATCATTTTCAGCACTGAGTGATTTGATCTTCACTTTTGTTCAAACCTTAAGGAGGGACCCTAAGAGGGCGACATCGGTCAGAATGTGGGATGCAGATGTGTCGTTGAGAGAGTAAATGACACCCTCTTCGCCAAGGTTCGCGTAGACAGTCGCGATGGTGATGTTCTGTGTGAAACAGCCGTTGGCGACGGTGAGCCACTGTCTATGGTGAGATATTGTTTAAAGATGGAGTGATGAACCTGTTCAGAGGTGTCTGCATATATCCCGAATCTATCACCACTCTTCATTGATCCGAATTCCTCTGTGGTGAAGGCGTATCCGATGTGTTCGGCCGAATCCAACACTTCCTGGATTAGCATGAGCGAGATCAGCCGCCAAAGACATGAAACTTACTGCGTAAGAGTGCCACTCAAAAGGACCGAGCTCGAGGAAAGACCATTGCTTCTTCTCTGTGATTCCCAGAAGGTTCTTCACTTCCTTCTCAACGACGTGAACCTATGAAATCAATGACATCGGAATGATAGCATTTACCTTCTTTAGAGGTCGTGTGCCGGTGGCTGGCGCGTTAGGTGTCTTCTTGGCGGCGAGTTGAAGGAGATCATACACAGTGTTTACGCCCTCATGTGGTGTCTTGACGAGAGCGTCCTTTGATGCAGCATTCCTAAAGACGCCACTTTCTCCCTCCCCCGCTGGAGTGATCTCGACAGCATACGTCTTTATAGGTCGGAAGAATCGGTAGGCGTTACAGAGGATGTCCGCAGAGCTTTGAGGCACAGTGGTCAAATGGGTCATGATCGGGGAGAATGCCAGCTGCGCGTCTGAAGAAAGTGAGAAAAAGGATGGTGAGTTTTCTGACAGGACGAGACGTCATTTTTGACACGACAATTGGGTGCAGACAATTTCACGAGTTTCACGGTTCTTACCGTGATTTTGGGGTTTCCAACAACCAGAAGACGCCCGAAACTGCCTATGGGGACGTAATCAGAACTAAAGCAACAAGAACAAGGTTTGCAAATCGGTTGCGACAGGTTGTCTTGGTGAGACACTCAGCCACTTCTGAGAGAAAGTTCAGTGGTCTGTGTTGGAAATATAGCGACAATTTCACTCGAGATTCGTAGGACCCATCTTTCGTACGTACTGTGTGGCGATCTCTGGTGAACTGTGTGGTGTGAGTCTTTATAATGTATAAAATAGCTCTGACACGTTGTAGTTCACCAAAATTCACCTCTGGTCTGATGGTGGAAGTGCCCACTTCAAGCAGAGATTTTCTCTCTACATGATGCCCGAACAGTACAAGCTCAACCTTGTATGGAATTTTTCGCTTCGCATCACGGCCACAGCGCGTGCGATTCTCACACTGGAAATACGAAACAGGAAATTCCCCGTCAACAAATCAAGGAGCATGGCCATATAAAAAATATGGAAGATATGACTGCTTTATTCCATCGAAAATTGTGTCGCACAACTGCAAGGGACATGAGCACAGAGAAGTACAGTGTACAGGTGAAATTTTTGTATGTCAAATATTTAATCGTCGACACGATACATTTTTTTTCACACACCACAGGTATCAGCATTCAATAAAGTGAAGTGTTATCATGAATGGACAGTGATGGTGGGTTTAGGAGTTAGGACCGCCACACTACAAATAATACAACAAGAAATATTGCTTTTATTTGTGTCAGGGGTCAAAAGGATGTTATTGTGGTTTATCACACCCAAGTTGGCACATTTTCCTGTAATTGACAGTTCCTTCCCAAACCTTTCCCTTGAATGTTGCAAGGTCCACAATGAACTTAGTCTTCTTATCAAAATGCGTGGCTATGTACCGTTGTTCTGAGCATTTTCCGTCTTGAAAGTTAGTTCTGTGATGTAGATAGGATTGTGAGAGGAGCTTTCCGGTAGAAGGGGCTTGTGGAGGTACAATAGATGTCAGTCCGCAACCTTTTGGGTTCTGGGCACATTGCTTGACTTGGTTCTATATGACGTCAGGAAGGCCGCCAACACTGTCATCTTTCATTGAAATCATTGATGACAGGGCTGAGTGTAGTCTGTTTGCCATAAAACAGATCTAATATCCATTAAAGGTAATTTGAAATTGAAGTATTGATCATTTAAGATATTATAATATCTTACCACCACAGAGCTCTTTCTGTTATGGTTGTCAATTCTGCAATTTGCACCACTGAAGCACACATTCCACATAAGGGGATTATTTGGGTCGTTTGGTACTGTTTCACCCCTGAGGCTCACAACTTTTGACTTGTACCAGTCTAGTGCCCCAACTACAGCCCACTTTGAATGTTTGGTTCCAGCATAATTCCCCCATTTTATCTCTAGTTTGTTTCCTTTAAAGTTGATTTTGTGTTTGAGTACAGGAATTGGATAAGTATTGGAACCAGCAAAAGTTTTTGCATTGTAGTTTTTAAAAGGCCAAGTGGTCACGTACAATCTCTGAGTAAGTTTAAAGTTGATTTTGTGTTTGAGTACAGGAATTGGATAAGTATTGGAACCAGCAAAAGTTTTTGCATTGTAGTTTTTAAAAGGCCAAGTGGTCACGTACAATCTCTGAGTAAGCACACATTCCACACAAGGGGATTATTTGGGTTGTTTAGTACTGTTTCACCCCTGGGGCTCACAACTTTTGACTTGTACCAGTCTAGTGCCCCAACTACAGCCCACTTTGAATGTTTGGTTCCAGTATAATTCCCCATTTTATCTCTGGTTTGTTTCCTTTAAAGTCAATTTTGCGTTTGAGTACAGGAAGTGGATAAGTATTGGAACCAGCAAAAGTTTTTGCATTGTAGTTTTTAAAAGGCCAAGTGGTCACGTACAATCTCTGAGTAAGTTTGTTGCAAAGGCAAAGTCGGATGTTGCCTATGCATTGTCTTGAAATCATAGTCCATAGATCTTCCCTTTTGCTCTCATCCTCATACAAACTGTCTTTTCCTTTGATGCCAAGATAAAATTGAGTGCTACCACTTCCCATATAAGACATCTCTTTCACTATCTCCTGGTCTACATTGGATTTCTGCTGCATCTCTTGTTCTAAAGAATCCAAATTGTGTTTGATGTACGGTTTCAATCCTATATCTGAGAAGAGATACAATTTGTCCAGGATGCCGTTCATGTTGCCTATTGACGAGCAAAATATGTGTTGTGTGGGTTTTTTGTTATCTGCCAGCCGTGCGCGCATGCCAAAGTCTCCTAATTCTTTACAAGGCACACCAAACGGTGCAGTAATATTGTACAATTGAGGGTTGTCAATGGGAGGTTGAATTCATTGCATCCTTGTGACTTTGGGTATAACTTAATATAGTACCTCTTCTTGGTGGACAAGCATTCAATTGTTCTGGAGGATATCTTTTAAATAATTTCTCCTGATAATTCTCCCTCTCAATCTTGCCTGCAAATCGTTCCAAAGTCTCGTCTTCATCATCTGTTGCGGCATCAGATAAACTATGATCTTCACTGATTGACGATAATAGATTTGAAGCAAAGAAACCAGGTGCCCAACCATAATACGGAAATCTGTCCAAAAAGAGACCGTTTGGATCCGCTCCGAGTTGTCTGTACACCCTCATGTCATTAAACATTAGGAGATTGAACCGGGAGAAGTCAACGGTCCCATGCTGGTCCACTACCGGCACCGGCCATCTGGGCATTGAATGTTGAATCCATATTCCAGCCCCCTCTTTTACGTTCTGTTTCTTCTCCCAGGCCATAAATCCCTTCTTGTGAAACGATGATTCGGACACTTCTTGATAAGCTTTTTCATCGTAATCCCGAACTTTGGTTTGGGTCGACTTAGACAGTTGAGAAAATTGCACATTCTGGTCGTTGAAAGAAAAGTATCTGTTTGTCGCCCTGCCCTCGTGCACTGAGATCATGGTGCGTCCTAAAGCACTGAAAGCGGAACGTAGGAATTTTCCTGTCTGCATCATCGTCAATCAGACCGGAAA
>MZNV01002860.1:0-22096 GCA_002081555.1 Protostelium mycophagum | reverse complement strand
GACTCTCAAGGAAGAGCAATCTCCTCTCAAGGAAGAAACAGCTTCACTGTTTTCAACTGGAACAATGATAAGAGTGACTATTTGATCTTTGAGTGCTCATTGCTCATCCCTTCAGGTACTCCCCAAGAGAAGCAGGTCCCTCAGCAGTGCTTTTAGGGATATATTCTCATGAATCCATACATTCCAGGATAAATAAAGGATCTTCACCAAAATGTTTGTGAAATGATGCACTGCTAATTCTCATCCTCCTTTAAAACATCTTTCATGATGTACACCTGATCGAGATTTGAGTTACAGAACGATTTATTGATGCCGCATCAACACCTCAGATCCCGCAAGGCAGAGGGATAGAATGGTGTTGAGCAAGTAGACGAGAGTCAAAAACAAATATAAATTTTTGAATATATCGAGTGAGGTGGTGTACATCATGAAAGATGTGTTTTAAAGGAGGATGAGAATTAGCAATGCATCATTTCACAAACATTTTTGGTGAAGATCCTTTATATATCCTGGAATGTATGGATTCATGGGAATATATCCCTAAAAGCACTGCTGAGGGACCTGCTTCTCTTGAGGAGTACCTGTAGGGATGAGTGATGAGTACTCAAAGATCAAATAGTCACTCTTATCATTGTTCCAGTTGAAGACAGTGAAGCTGTTTCTTCCTTGAGAGGAGATTGCTCTTCCTTGAGAGTCCACACAGACATCAAATCCACCCAGAAATCCTTGAAATCTAGACGACTTGCCATCTCTGCCATCTGCATGACAATCATCATTGGTGGTTCTGAAGCCTTTCAGTTGACGCAGCCAAGTGGATTCACCCTCACGTCATAGAGAATGGTCCATCAGTAAGATGGAGTCTGTCAAAAAAATTTTGTACAGGGTTCCAATATCCCCAGCTATCTTTAGAGCTCTTGCACACTCCATTATTCTGAATCTATCAGGTTTTGTAATGCAATCGCGAAGCTGATGTCAAGGATGTCAAAAGAACTTCACCAGCTTGTAAGTGGTCTGATTAGCGACAAAATACCAGGAATTACCGTGGTCCTCCAAAATAGTACTGTCGAACTTTGTCACCACCTCTTGCCCGTCATGGCGAACAAAACCCTGTTCTGGTGAGACTGATTGACACCATTTTGATCAAAAATCGCAGTAATGATCTCACATTTCCTAAGACAGTCTGCTGACCTTTGTCGTCATAGTCTTTCCAAGTGTAGGAATAAGGAGCTTTCAGAGACAACATATTCTGCAGATCTCAGTCAAGTGCGATGACGGAATGAGCCAATCACCTTTGTAAAGCAGACAGGAGGAAGTGAGGGGACGACCTTTTCGCTGACAGAAGAGAATACAATAGGCATGTAATGGTTAGAGGCATTGAGATAATAGGGGACAGTATTATCTAAAGAGACGCATAGTTGCGCTTTCGCCTGTTGACATCAGTTCAGTTTGTGAGCGTGTTTATGTATTTACTCACATCTGAACGGATGAGGGAGGTTGGGGAGCTCCATTGGACTGTATAAAGCAATCCAGGTCGATTATTATACACACATTTTTGTCCCAGAGGTCTGCACTTGTCAGGAAATATGAAAATAGGACGAATTTCACGTGTTGAGCTTGTTCCAAGCGTGAAGAGGGTCAAACAGTATGTCGATTCCGTCGTACTGTTGAATGATGCAGGCGGTGGGTCTTTCCATATAAGAGGTTTGGTTGACAGCAAAATAGTATTGGGGTTCAGATCCAAAAGGCTTTTGTCTTTTGGTGTCATAAGAGGAGATAGCCCCGTCTGTAGCATACACCAAGGTCTGAAATGTGTAAGTAATGTTGTTTATCCCTGTGCAAGTGTACGTTGTCCCTGTCGGCGGTGATGTTCATCTGGTAGGAAGCTGGGAAATTGAGACCAGCAACAGCTGCAGATAAAAAGACGAGGACGAGGAGTCGTGACATCTTTGTTGGGCTGTGAGAATTATGATTTGGTTCAAGACTTACGAAATTTCTCGAGAGTGACATATCCCTCGGGAATGTTTGTCAACGGCTTCCGGTCCGGCCGAAAAATAGAAATGCCATGGCATTATTGAAGTTTGATAATGTGTCAGAAAATGGGTCTTCAAATTCGCAACAAACAAAATTGTGGATAACAATAAATTATTGAACAGTGAGTGACATATTCATAATACCCAGTCCACAAAGAAAGAGGGGCGGACCGTTTGAGCCCGCCCATGGGTGTGTTTTTGAGGGAGCTTTCCGGCCGACAGGGGGAAATTGTATTTCAGAACAAAATCGCACAAGTGTACATTTTCTTCGGGAAATTCCCGCGCGAACGGAGGCGCTCAAACCCCGACCCTGATCGTGATGAAACTGCTTACTTAGCGATTTCACACAACTAAACAATTTTGGAATTCATGATGCTACAGTCGTGATCTTCGATTATTTCTGCCAAGCGGGCCTTGTCGTCCCGCTCAAAAATTATTTTTAAAGAAATCTGCAGAAAATGAAATGAATTACCGTTTTGATGTGTTTTTCAAGTAATAAAAATTAGATCACTGATCGATTCTGCGCAAAGAAAATTTTTGGAGAGAAATTCCTTGTACTAAAATATTCTTTCTGGCAACCACGGGTGTCTTTGTCATCACACAGTTTGACACAGCAAATATGGAAGAAGCAAGCATGATAAAAGGAGCCAACCGTTCTCATTTTATTCCAATGAAAAATGAGAAATCGTATTCCCACGGGAATGATCAGACTACAACGAGGTGATGTTGACACTTTCCGAATTCCGCAGGAAGCCCTGAGATGAACGCGAAGCTCTTCATCTTGGCCCTCTGTCTGGCCGCTGTTGCCTCTCAGAATGTGACTGAGGACAGATCTGGTGTCAAGTGAGTGTGACTAGTTACGACGTCTAACCATGATAGGGTGTCTGTTGACATTGAAAAATTGTCTAATTGGCTCACACACTCCGGAGGACTTTTTGGGATAATCCTCTCCCAAACCCCGCTCTCATTTCCTGATTGTGAGTCCGATTCATTTCAAATCGGTGATATTGACCACAACAGTCTCCTATTATCTGCCCAACACTTCAGTCCCAATCCTTGCGGTAATTTTCATCTTCAATCTTCTGTTCTGATTCGCGGTAGCTGGAGGCCATGACACTGACGGATGCTGGTTATACCGCCTTTCAATTGTCATCCACAGACCCCACTCTTCTTGAACTCGAAGTGTGAGTAATACTTCCTTTCAATTTGCCTGACTATTGAGCAGACGCGGATTCAAACTCGGTTTTAAGGCAAATGTGACCGTTTCTTTAAAGAGCGTTTCCACATTAGTCACTTTGAATCAAACTGACTTCACTGTGTCTGTCAAGATGGGCTATAATATAACCACAAAAAAACCAACCTTCGAATTGCAAACAGTCGCACTCAACTTTTCAAACACATATTTGGGTACAAAAGATTCTTCATATTAGATGATTGATGACTTCAGATTTCCACAACGAGGGACTGAATGCTTTCGTGCCTTGGTTGTTGATCGCGCTGAGACAACCTGTGGGTGTCTTTCATTTTTTTCTTGACATGTCGCGAATTCAATTAAAAACTAACCGACAGACAGTTCACTCCTGTTCTTATCAAAAACAACCTGAACAATTTAATCGCGAAAGCACTTGAAGAACAAGACTTCCAAGTGGACATCGCCAGCATCATCAAGCTCGGTAATAACCCTTCGGCTGTAAAGAATGTTCTGACAGTCACAGACATGGCTATGACAGCAGCACCCGCGGTGGTCAATAAAGTCCTAACCATCACACTGAACGGTAGCTCTTACCTTTCAAACGAAGACTCTACCTCTTGCAAGCCCTTCCGCTCTCACACTTGGGATGAAGGGAAGACAATCCAGGTATAGTTGTCACCGACGAAATCTGTGATGACGTGTTCAGGCCTTTGTGAACGCAGACGTGTTCAACTGCCTGCTTCACACCGCATCCAACGCCGCCACCCAGATCGGACAACTCATCACTGTAGTGCACCCATGTAAGTCTATTTTTGGAATATTTCAAATTTATTTAATAAAATCAGTTGGATTGAACCTCACCGCCAAAATCTCAGAGGAAAGCAACTTCAACTTTAAGAACGGAGGACTCTCACCCAGAATCTTCTCCACTTTCGAGGTCGGACAACACAACGACCGCGGAGACTCTCTCAACGTTGAGTTGGATTTAAACATCACAACCGACTTCAACGTGGCTTTCACCAAGACTGATGCATCTGGCATCGACATCGCCGTCACTCCTTCCGTAGAGAACATCAACTTTTTGGCCACGGTGAGTCTCTCCGTTACTGCCGTATGGACGCTAACAACCTCAGAACTTCCGCGGTGATTCCAGATTTGATCCCACACACCAAAACTTTGCAGCCGTCAGTCAGATGCTTACTGCGTACTTGCAAAATGTTCTGCCTGCTGGAAACACCACCACTTTCTCAATCCCAGCACCTCCAGAAGTTCGTGAGTCATTCACATCGAGGACCACAAAACAATTTATTGTTGCTGACGAAAACAGCCAGCATCCTCAACTTCATCGTCCAGTACAGCCTCGGAATCATCGAGGAGGGTGCTACCTTCTGGTTCGCCTTCAGAGGGTAATCGCGCGCTCCACAATGAAGGAATTCTTTCAAAAGAACAGAAATCAATATTTTTGTTCAGGAAAGATAACTGCAAATTTATCTAAACCATTGTTGGTCAGTTCTCTTGTGGATTGTTTGGCTCGGCTTTCGTCGTTTCTGCTGGCTCCTGGGCTGGCTCTGTCTCCTGCTTTGCCTCTTTCGCCTGGGGTATCTCCTGCTTTGTGTCCTCTTTTGCCTGGGGTGTCTCCTGCTTTACATCCTCTGTTGGTTGCTCTGTCTCCTGCTTTGCCTCTTTCGCCTGGGGTGTCTCCTCTGTTGGTTGGGCCTGCTTTATATCCACTGTTGCTTGGGGTGCCTCTGGAGCTGCCTCTGGAGCTGCCTCTGGAGTCTGCTGTACAGCTGCTGGGGGCTGAGCTTGAGAAGTGTTTTGTACCGCTTGTGGCTGAGATATCTCCTGTTTTACTTCATGTGTTGCCTGGGGTGTTTGTGTTGCTTGGGGTTGGGGTTGGGGTTGGGATTGGGGCGTCTGCTGTGTGGCTTGGGCAGGCACCGATGCTGCAGGTTTCGGGGCTGCAGGTGGAGCCGTTCTGGCGGGCGCAACAGAAGAGGGGGGAGTCGTACCAATGGGTGCCACAAAGGCTGACTTGACAGGCGCGGCTTGGGCTTGTGGGGTCATAATTTTCATGGAAATAGAGCTGGTGGGAGAGGGTTTGCTGCCGGTCAGGTTTACAACCACAGTCTTGGGATTCTGTGGTGGCTTGGGCGTGGTTGTGGCCATCTTGGGTGTCGGCGCAGCCACTTTGGGCGTCGACGCGGCCACTTTCGGTGTCGACGTTTTGGGGGCGGGGGCTTTTGCAGGGGGTGGGGCGGGGGTGGGTTTTGGTGCCTTGGGTTTCTTTATATGTGGTTGATTCTCGGGCACCAGAACATATTCTGATTCATAAGTGGTAGGTGCCGTCTTTCTTCTTGTTGCTTGACTGTCAAAGAATCTGATCATCTGTTCGACATCCATAGTTAGGATCTACCGACATTCAGGACTTGTTCGTCATTTGTAAATCAAAAAATGAGACGCTCACTCTGTTCTGAAGGCCTTGATGGCCGAGCCCCTTGTCCTTTGAGATGACTACAACATGTCTTGCTACAGAGGAGTAGATATAGCTCAGACGTGCCGCACACGCCAAGATCTTGTCACAATTTGACAGCTGTGACACTTTTCGTTCTTCTCTGTCATCTGTGGCTGAGATAGGTATTCCGTGGTCCCCTTTCAAGTCTAGAATAGTCAGTGAGTTTTCATTGAGATTTCCACTCACATTTCTCTGTCATAGCTAGGGCGGCTTTTCCACTGGAAACTTTAGTGACATTTCAGGGAAATTTCTACTTACGTATCTGATTTAGTGGCCTCTTGTTGTAGATCAGCCAATGTCTGTCTATATATTTTGATGGCCCATCTGTTCGTCGGTCTCTCCTTTGGGATGAGCATCTTTTTGTGCCTGCAGCACCTGTCAAGATATTCCAGAGATTTGGTGAATTTTATCGCCGGAAATAAAAGTTTCCAATCTACGAGATGTGGCATCTCCGTCTGGACATTCCTCACAACCCGAGGTTCAACCTTTTCCCCGTAAATTTATTATTTTTTCTAACAGTGACTTGGTGAAATTTAAATCCGGGTTTTAGTGGCACAGCCGCAATCACAGAGAGTTTATTTTTACACTTGCAATTTTATAAAATACTCACAACGATGAGGTCAGAGGGGGCAAGTGAGGCCTTCAAGTCTGCAGTTTTCATCATGCTTGTAGAGCACACAGCTCCACCACATTCGGTCAAAAACTTTGCAATCATCGCGACCTGGTAATGTCAGAAGAATTTTCGTTTCGCAGGATTTTTTCCGTCTCAAAGTGGGAAATTTCCTTTAAATTTCTCTGATATTTCAATGAAATTTCACCCTTCTGTCCGTGGGCAGAAAGCCGACGATGTTGATTCTGAGCCCTTGTGCAAAGCTGTGTGTTGCGGGGATTTTAAACAAAGGTTTTAGATGGTCTTCGGGAGTGTCTATGCGGGGTGGAATCTTGGCGTAAGTGGGTACAAATACGGCGACAAAAGATAGTTTTGGCTCCACCTAAATTATTTTTAATCATGGAATTTCGCATCTGTAAAATAAATTTTTTAAAAAAATAGAAATATTTTGCTTCAGAAAATCCCACCCTCAACGGCATAATTCCCGGAAATAAACCGGACGGCCCCATGTATAAATTGTGGGCAAGCAGTGGAGTCACCAAAAAGCTCTGCTTTTCAGTCATCGTTTTGAATAATGCTTTCAATGTGATGTCGCCGTCTTCTGCGTCGGGCAAAATATAGGCGAATTGCTCTGCCGCAATGAGAGTCATGCTTGACCGTAAGAAAGGTTTCAAGTCTTTGGGGTCTTTTCCTGACAGGCTACAGGGGAGGATTGGTGGCGCTCTACAACGAGTCAGGGAAATTTCGAGGAAATGTGGGAGGGTATTCGGTACCTGTTGAGGAAGCTGACTTGCCAGTCTCGGACGAAGAGGGTGAAATTTCCGATTAATTTCTCTGCGACGGTGATCTGACCTCTCCAAAAGCATTTGGCAGGGGAGGGGTTCTTCTCTATATGATATCACAATATGAAATGTGACAATGGGATATGATATCATGAAGACAATTTGAAGCACAGATTCGGCAAAAGTTGAATGGATATAAAATATGATATCGTGGTGAACTCTATGATATCATCATGACTGACCTAGAGGGGATACGTAACCAGGTATAGGGGTGGGGTTCACCGCAACCGGAACACTACCTAGAAAAATTATCCCGTTGTAGATGGTAAAAATTCCCAAAAATAGACCCACTCTTTTCCGTCTTTGTTGCCTTTTTTTCTTTGTCTTCGGGGTGCACTACAATTGGTTTTTTTTCTTGTTGTTTTTCTTCTAATGTTTCCTCCGCCTTCAGCGATTTCGATTTTTTTTCTTCCGGTTTGTCAGATTTTTCCTCCGATTTTCCAGATTCGCCTTTTTCTTCCGGCTTGTCAGATTTTCCTTCTGACTTTTCAGATTTTCCTTCTGACTTTTCAGATTTTTCTTCCGGTTTGTCAGATTTCTCGGAGTTTTCATCGGAATCCTTCTTGTCGGATTTCCCGGTTTCAAGGGAAGGTCTTGGCTTTTTTTTCTTTGGTGATTTACTTAGCATGTCTGAGCTCTTTACGGCGAATTGTCTTCTGGGCGTCTACAACCGGTCAGATGACATTTCCATGAATATTCCAGTGATGGAGTTTATAATACTACTTCATTGAAGGAAAATAGGGAAATTAAAATATGCATAATTATTGAGGATCTACAACCTTCTCTTCTTCTGAAGAACTGTCGGGTACCTCAGCCTTCACATCATTATGTTTGCAGATGGGGCAAAGCCAAGTGGAATCATCCTGTCTTATGTGAATATTTATTATATTTCAAATGTAGATGAATCTCAATAAACGTCATGTCTACAACGAGGCAAAAAATTACCGGAATTGCGTCTAATTTTGGCCTCAGGCAGTAGGTGTGATATCCTCTTCCACAATCTTCACCGTCACACAATAAGACGAGCTCGTCGTCTTTTGCCTCTCTACAAACAGAACAGATGATGTCGTCATCATCAGGTTCCGCCAGCTCATCTGGATCTGTCTCGAGGCTCTTCTCTTCTGCTGTTTCTGTTGTGTTTTAGTCCGTGAAATTTCGCTGAAATTTTGTGATTGTGTCGGTGTAAATGTCAAAAACACAATTATGGTTTTGTTCACAACACAAACTAAACCTCGGAATTTACCCGAAATCTCAAATTGATCAATTGTAGATGCCCGACTCACCTATATCACCACTGGTGAACTGAACCTTCCACATATTTTTAGCCTTCTCGCGCCCGATGACGAGGACTTGATAAACATTTCCATCATCCCATTTAGACAACATTTTCCTGCCAACTAATTTTTTGGGCTTGCTGTCATTCGTCTTTCTGGAATGACGGCTGATGACGTGTCAATGACATGTGATGACGCGGCATGATGCGTCGTGATGTCATGATGAAATGTGATGATATCTCACGTGTCCTTCTTAGGTGTCTCTTTCTTTCCTTTCTTGGCGTTTCTCTTCGCGATGATCGGCTTGCACTCATCACAATACCAATCCGATTTTGGTATCGCCTTGAGAGGAGGATCTAGACAAAATATGTGGTACCCTTTGTCACAATTATCACACAGTAATAGTTCGTCATCCTTGTCCTCTTCCTCGCACAACTACAACAGTCAGTTTTTATTTTTGGGTATCATTTTCATCTAAAAAAAACAACAGAAATTCTTCACGTTGCTTCGCGATCAATTTCCCACGAGATGTCACAACAAAATCACGTGACGCAAACCAAAACATCCCCACCTGACAGTGAACATCGTCCAGATCGTCTACAGAGTCATTCGAGTCGTTGCTGTCCCTCGTATTGTCTTTAGAGTCTTCTTGTGGGGTTGAGCTCTGCTCATCAGAGGCTTCTCCGGGATTTTTTTCGACCTCCATTTCATCCTGTTTTTTTTTCGACCTCGTGGTCTTTTTTTCTGCGGTGGGTTTCTGTAGGGGTCAGGATGACGTCATGATGACGTCATCACTCACCTTGTCCTTTTTCTTGGAATCTTCTTTCACTGCGGAAGATCTTGTGGGTCTCTCTGGTCGAGTAATTTCGGTATCCATGGCTTCAAAGTCTTCCTCGTCTTCGGGAATTTGTACCGTAGGTTTGACCTCGTTATCGTTGCTTGCGACCTGAGATATCTCAATTCTGGCTCTTTATGTGACGTCGTTTTTTGACAGGTAGTGGATACTGCGGCAAAGCCGTACAGACATCACACAAGCAAAACAGTAGAGCAGTATCCGACATGATGCTGAAGCGCGAAGCGCCACAATAATCATTCGTGATATTAGACACCATAGACAACGCAGTGTCTTTATGCTGACTATGCCTCAATGTTTTTCTTCTGCACACGACCAAACACCATGGGGGGTTTCATTTCGATATTTCAAGGGTCACGTGACCACCATTTTTCTCCGAGTTTTCCCATACACGTCACCAGATTCTCATTGCGATGCGACTCACCTCTTCTCTCTCGCCATCATTTTTCTTCCTCCTCTTATGTGCGGGTTGCTTTTCTTTTGTAGCTTCTTTCTTTGCTTTGGTTTTTGGACTGGCAGGCTTCTCACCTTCGCTATCTGAATCTCTGGGGAATTCCACTTGTGCAGACATTCTCTAAAAAGACCTATGATTGAATCAATAAATGTCGCTCGAAAATTTAAACCGCAGGAAGACGGATTGCGTGTGCAGATCACATTGAAAATGACCAAGCCGAGGTTGATCTTGAGATAATATGAAAGATCAAAGCAGCCAGCCGACTCAGCAGCCATTCCACAATCACACTTGAAACTGAGCAGCCGAGAAATTTTGGTCCTGATATAACGATCCCAGCCCATAGAAGAGAATGTTGATGATCTGAGCGAAATCCCACCATATGGTGCTTAAGAATTAGGTACTTACACAAAGTTATAAGAACTTATTGGTGTATTCTGCTGACTTCTGTCCGTCTCGCGCTCTGCTGAAGATCGTCCGTCTTGATAATGGGCTTGAAGGATCGGCGGTGGAGGGAAAATAACTGCTCTTTTACAAACACTTTTACGAGAAAAATAATCTTCTTTCGATTTTTTTTATTTCTTGGAATCATCCGGACTCGTCCGGATCCGGTGTCGGAAATTTCCACGCAGAAAATATATTTTCGCGTGATTTTTTCGAAATGAAGGTGAAAGAATCGACCACACACCCACAGAAGAGGGATCGGTAACAACCGTGTAGAACCACGGTAAGATCCCGTAAAGAATAAACGTAAAAAATGCAAGTCCTTTATGTACATTTCCTTCCCGCACATTTTCGATTCATTGTGAGTTTTTTAAACGATCTCGACGAGACTCTCCATCTTTGACAGGAATCTGTCGGAGTAAGGAAAGGGCTCCATCGCTGATATTCCCTCCTGTTTTGTGTGAGATTCTGGTGAATTTTCGTGATTGTAAAATCACGTGAGCAAGGTGGAATTTTGGCGGGAATTTAGAAATCTCACCGGATCTTTCTGCAGCACGTTCACTTTGAAAAACCTCTCGTTTTTTTTCCTTGACGTCCACGCCTGCAATATGTCGATTATTCCCATGTAATAAATAGTTTTTCTGTCGGCAGACAACATCCCGTTCTGATAACTCCGGTGAAACATCCTGAAAAAGTTGGAAAAATTCTATTTGTACAGAAAAATCTCACTTTGAAATTTCTGGAATCTGTGGAATCTCGTCTTGTATCTGGTGTATTCCGACCAGCAGCGAATAATCCATTATCCCGATCCGTGCCAAGAACTATGACGTCAGCATATCTCCAGAAATAACTCCGTATTTACAACGGTGTAGAGAGGTTCTCCAGAAACAAACATTAAATTTCCCAGAAAAATGTTAAAAATAAATATCGGAGAATTACCATGGAATCCTTTGAGACCTGCTCGTTGAATTTCTTGGCAACTTCCGCTGTCAGCAGGAATTTTCCGTGAAAATCACCATCCATTCCGAGAACAGAAGGATCACTGCGATGCGACTTTCCCACTGTCCTTCCTACAATCGATCCTTTGAAATTTCAGCGAAATTCATGTGAGATATCTCACCTTTGAGATCGTATTTGATGTCAATTTCAATATGTGGAGGAGGGTTGATGACGTTCTCTGTCACAAAAAGAAAAACCACCTTTATAATTTGATTTTACATTTGTAATTATTTTAATGAATGAAAATAAATAATAATTCATCAAAAAAATTCATTTGGTGAAATTTTTTGAATAAAATGTAGAGTCTGTGACATTTTCTTGCACATGATTGCATAATACAAATCCCTTGGCGTCAATAAACTTTGTGGTGCAAATGCGACACGACCGACTTTGCAAATTCTAGATAGATATACCTCAGAAGTAAAAGTGTTCTCCACCGCATGCAGGCCGAATATCCTGTTAATCAAGGACTCCCTCTGTGTGCGAAGGTGCTGAGGCAATTATTCACATCATTTTCCCCGAATTTTCTTGGAAAAAAATACCAAACTGTCACCTCATATAATTTTTTCATGATCTTCAACAATAAATCCTTCTCTCTTCTTTTCAAAGTTTTTAAAACGAATTTTCTGTCGGGAGAGAATACGAAAAAACTTCCGCTGCGTCCGGTGGAAAAATGCTGATTATGTAGACTCTCCATGAATCTGGCATCCGTCACGTCAACTACCGTAGAATGACCCGGTACTTACCGCGAGGGCTCCATCGAGTTGAGGTATAATTGTTGGGAGATTCCGCATGATTCGCGGATTCTTCTAAACACTTCCGGAGCGTAGTCTACAAAGTTGTAATGCTCTATTGCGCTTTTCCTGAAATTCAAAATTAAAAAAATTAAATTTTATTTTTTCTAGTCTCAAATCGAAAATTATTGAAATAAAAATTAAAAATAATGACATGAGATTTCCATACTTGACTTCAGCAAAGGAACGGACCTCCCGGAAGGACTCAGTATCTATACTCTTATACATCATCGGATTCACTGGCTTCTCTTCCTTCACTCTTATCTGTTATTATGTCAATATTTCACTACTTATTTTCAAGTTGAAGAAATATGTGGATTAAATTACCGATTTGTTGATCCCCTTGATCGCGCACAGAATGATGTAATTACGCACCGCTGCATCAATGGAATGGACCTGTGAAATTTATTCTTGTCTCGTTGTAGATGTCCTGAAATCAGGTGGGATTTATACCTGACTTGTGGATCGGATTCTTCCGGAACGGCTCCTTCGGGCAGGATTTTTAGGTTCTTTTGCTTTTCAATTTTAGACTACAAAAGGTGCCATGATGTGTCTGATGATGCATCTTTTTGCAATCTTTTGGTGGCAAGATTACTTTGTTGCATTCTAAAACTTGTAAAGAAATGGCCTCACCTTGCTCCATATTTTTAGATCTTGATGACGTGGCAAGAATCCAAAACCCTGGGTCTGACAACCAAACCACCGCATTACAGAAGCCCTGTAAGGAGACTCCCACTCTGACTACAACGATGTAAATCCTCAGAATATTTCAAGAAATTTCGAAATTCCCAAAAAATAACATTTACAAATCCACAAATACTTATTAAAGTGTAAATCAAATAAATACATACATAAAGACCCAAGTATAGTGTCTAAAGCACTATCCGATTCTATTGTAGACAGATGTGCTATTTTGTCTGCCGCAGGGAAAGCCCAGAGCACCACAAATAATATGACGTATAGTGACATCCTCACTATAAAGACCCTGTGTCTTCCCACCCGGTTGGGGGTTAACCTGAACGACCCCTGCTCCGCCGTTGGTGATTGTAGAATGGCTATTCTTTCGTTCGAGTCTTCTGCGACATCTGCTGAATTACTGTTGCCAAAAGAGCGGGAAATGCGAATGTACGCTGGGGTTATTTTATTTTATATTTTATAAAAGATTTTTGAGATTTTTTTGGATGATGGAATTTGGAGTTTGGGATTACCTGCGATGAGAGAGGAGATGGCGAGGACAAAATAACACATTAGAGGAATGACAAATATGAGATCATATAATCGGACACTCCAACAGCTGTACACGTCATTATTACATCATGAATCTGATTACTCACGTTCCATCTCCATTCCGACCGATGGAACCGAAGTCTCTGTCCTCTAAACGGGTGTCGTTGTTCATGATCACAACAAAGAGGGTGCTTAAGCCACTCAGAGACCAGACATAGAGGTGCGCCCATTTTGTGAACCAATCCGTGTTGTGAAAGGGTCTGATCGAATTGATGATGAGATTGATTGAGAACATGGCTGTCCAAGAGACAGAAGCTGTTCCAAAGAATTGCCCAGAGATGGCCTTTCAAAAAAATCACGATTCAAATTACGTGAGAAATCTCTCACCTCATACCAGCATTTAGCGTCCGAATGAGTTTCATCATGCCAGGACTTTGCCAATTCGAAGATGAAGGAGATCGCATACTTGGCGGAAAAGAAGAAGTCGCTAACAGACAACCATAGAATCATACGATTCGACGGTGACGATCTCAGTTCTGGAAATCGAACATATGTAAAGATAATGGACGCCGAACCTTGCATTTTGAGAAATTTTTTTTACATATTTCACCTACCGATCATGGAGAGTGTAGCAAGCGTGGCAACCACACAATTGAAGACATATTGAGCCCCACTATCGCTCATCAGCCCGCCGCCAGTAAGTTCCCTGAATGATTGTAAAATGAGCTGATCTGTCAGGATGTCAGCAAAAACAGCTTCAACAAACAACCTTCCCAGGATGTCTACAGAAACGTTGTGATTTTTCTTTGGTTTTATTACATTATTGTGCTACTTAATCATCGTTTGAGTTGATCTGTCGACGTATTGCTTCTTTGCGTCCAACAACATGGAAGAAGGTTGCAAAAAAAGTCTAAAACTCCGTCAGAGCCGCAAACGGCCTGATTTGATCACCCCAACCATAAAAAGGGTGGATTAGGTGTCATATTTTATCTCTTTGTACCGTGACTCAACGCGGTATGTTGTGCGTGACATGGAAGGCTTCCACACCCAATCAAATTCCACAAGATCCAAGTTCTGGATCATGCCAGAGGATTCATAATAATACTAATCAAACCAACAATGCCACACTCTCAACAGATGAAATTTTTCCTTTTGCTCTTGTCTATTACTGCGGTCTCTTCCGTGTTGATCTGTAAGGACTGTACATCGATCACATTATTCGGGTCACAACAATGCGTCGATGCCCCACCAGGATCTTGCATTCCAGTGACAGACTGCGATGAGAACAGCAGGAATTCTTTGTATATCCCCCACGTGAGTTGGTTTAAATTTCAAGTTTGAAATTTGGTTTCTGACAGCGTAACAGGCGAATTCACTGTACACTCAATCTTCATCGACTTTGGTGTATTATTTCACAGAGAGTAGAAGGTGCCAAGGGGATCTCGAAGGTGTATTGGTTGGGTGTGGCACGATCAGCCGCACTGGCATCACCGTCCCATGCCAGATGCAAGGACCTTTCTACAGCTTCTGATCATAAACATAATAAAGCCAGCAGAAGTGACTCCCTTCGTGCAATTGATCGTGTGAAAAGATGTGAAGAGGATCAGCGCAAAAAGTTCGTAATAAAACTGTCACCCTGGAAGTGTGAGCCTTCAGGACACCAGCAACTACCATGAGCCACAAGAAGCAGAGAATAGGTAAACTTATATCCTACATCCAACTGATCTTTCACACATCTCTGATCTCTCAAGATCATGGATCTCCTGCTCGTTTAGAAGGCATCAAGGAGTTGATGTTGCAGGGACACACTCCAAATACTGAAAGAGGTGTTCATCAGAATTTTCCCTCGCCATCTCTTCCTGGGTTCTCAAAAATAAGCGGTGATGCCCCAGAAAATTCAGGACCCGTTCATATCACATCCGTCGGCAGCATGAGCGACATAAAGAGAGATGAGGTTCCGAAATGGCCTTCTTTGGGAACAACTCTCGCTCCTGTGCCTTTGTATCATTCCGGATCTAATGACTGGACTATCAACAACTTATCTAAAGTATTCACAACAACCAAAAGTGAAGAACAGTTTTTGGAATCTGTTAGAAGACAACCATCGCCGGTGTTAAATACTTCAGTTCAACAGCAATCACAACCAATACAGACACAACCAATACAAACAAATGTTCAGATGGGTGAGTATACTTGTGAAAAAAGGATCATCTTGTTCCAAGTGGTCATACCCTTTCATATCGGAAGCGCAATACGAAGTTGATGCGTACCGCTCTGCAGTATCAAAAACACAACACTAGGACAGCAACCAGCTTCATAAATCTATCATCGGAAATGGGAAATGGACGCACGCTCTCTTGGGACATCCCAAGAGACAATCCGAAATGCTTGATCATGTCGGTGGCTTTGCTGCCAGACATAAAGATGGATATTTGATGAAATCACAAATAACGATTACTCGCAGATCCTTGAAGACTGACCATATTCACAGATGTCAAGTTTACGCCAGCAGAACTTCTGAGGCCAAAAAATGAGACGAGGTTGATGACTTTGACAGAGAGCGAGGAGTCATTTTTAGACCCTCGAAGAGAGGCAGATCCATGTGCGTATTGTCCTTTATTTGTATCATTGTGAGATAAAAATTTTCCAAAAAGATTAAAAATTTCTTCGTTTCAAAAATAAAAATTGACGAATCCAGCATTACGGCTGATGACGCTGACAGCGAGTGAGGAGGCCTTTTTAGACCCCAGAAAAGGAGAAAGTGACTCAGGTACGTCCCATCATGCCATGCCATCATTAATCATCTCTAGCAACACGATGGCAACATGGTCAGCCCGCCGTAAAGAGGTCGAGTGTCTCTCTCACTCTTAGCGAAGAGGATTTTTTAAACCCAAGTAAAGAGAACAAAGAAGATCTATGTAAAATCTTTCACAAAAAATCCCAATTTCTCACGAAATTCCAGCGAAATTCGTGACAAAAGCCGGGCCTTTTCCGTACAGATTGGAGCCCATAGCAACCAAAATGCCAAGAAAAACGGAGATGGTTCCTCCACTAGAAGACGGGATGACCGTGAGACTTTCACCCCTTCACGTTCCAGTGCGACCCGCCCCCTTCGGCCCCCGAAACGTAACCATGGGGATGTCTGAAAATGTCAAGATGGGTATGGTCCCACCCCCTATGAATGTACACCAACAACACCCCGTTGTAGTGGGTCATCACATGGTACAAAATCTTCCCATTTCAATGGGAATGATGATGCCTCAAAATATTCCGCAGAATATTCCACAGAACATTCCGCCAAACTTGCCCATGATGAGGCCGTCCACACCACATCACATGATGAATACAAACATGATGATGATGCACAGACCTTGCCCTTTTGAATTATCAGAGCAGCCGAGAGAAACACAACGCAAATGCTACCCCACAGAGAAACGGTAATCCATATTTCAAAATATCTTTTAAAAAATTTTAGTGCTCAAAATAATTTTATCCATTAATAAGTGCACCAAAAAATCTCAAGCCAAAGAATTTAAATTACAATTGATTTCAAAAATATTCGAAAATTAAAATAGGATAGATATGTATTGCCGAACCCTTTCTGGGTGCGTTACATTGGTGAGGGCAAAGTAGAAGGCTCCGTCGAAATATGCGTAGGTGTGTACATACATTTCCGATTACGTGTGATGACGTCATCAGTGGACCACACGGGTCGTCCGATCCCGGAATCGGAGGCGGAAGTATCGGAAGGGCCGACAAAAGGCTTATACGCGGGTTCCGCCAAGTTTTCAGTCAGAGTATGTTTAAATTAAATATATATTTCAGGATTTTATTGATAGTGATGTCTACAAGTCAACATTTCTTGTCGCAAGCAAATAAGATTAGCACAATATTAACTATAAAAAGGACTTGATTGTAGTGACGAAACAATGACAAAAAGTTTATTATTCATATAAATATGTGTATTTTTCAATACACTGATTCTCTTCAGACTTTCCGCGAAACAGCAGTGGGCGAGCGTTTCAAGCTGAGATGTACCATCAGATGGCGCATGGAAGAAGGAAGCAACGTCATCACGGACTGCCTCCTGTCTGATGAGTTTGTGGTGACGACCAACAACATCAGGCTGCAGAAAGACAACCAACCTGCCTTAACCGCAGTCATGCCTTCTTATAATCATGTCGGTGATGAGACTGAAATATGGATCAGAGGCTCCAATTTATGCAGAAAGACGGTCATACGGATCGGCGGACTAAAAGGTGATTTCTCTCGTATAATATGATGTTCTTTACAAGATGTTCATTATGGGTTTGTTGTAGCCATAGACCGAGCAAGTCTCACTATTTTTTGTTCATCGAGCAAGATGCTTTTGCACAAATTAAAATCCGTGATGCTTAACAAAAATAGCCAAGATCAGAGAAGTCCACGGGACGAATTTGATCTCCGTCACGGCGCCACGGAGGCTAGATTTAAAGCAAGACTCTTGGGTGAATATTGTACTCAGCGGGAGGCATCACGGAGACACAGAATTAAATTTTCTGTATTATGTAGATCGTAATAGAAAAAGAGGTGATTTTTTAGATTTTTTTCATTCAAAATTCCATGGGAAAAATTGTTTTCTGGGAACCGATGAATGAGTTGTTGTCTGAGTCTGTTTAGATGTGGCACAAATGTTGGCACAATTCACGGGAGTTGGAATGAAACGATAGAGGGATGTGATACCGCTGTTGTAGATCGATCGAAGTGTCTAAGAGGGAGAAGACATGATAAAATAAAGAGTGACAGAACAGTCTATTTCTGTTCTGTTCGTTTTGGGTTGTTCTATTTTTGTTTTGGTTTTCTGCAGAACAAGAACAGAATGTAAAAGATTCAAGTAAAAGCTATTTATAACAGACATAGACTCAAGATAAAGCATGTCTTTCAATTTTTTCTTGTGTTGTGCTGACTTTTTGAATCTTGTTTATCTCTACTATAGATTACTTTTGATGTTAGCGCTGGTTTCATAGCAATAAAATGCTTTTTTGGTGATGTTTCAAGATTAACCTAATCCTTAAAACGCGAAGAAATGGATAATAAATGTCGACACCAGAGCATCTTTCGAATTTGAACTCATCGCTTTTCTAAGAAGAATTTAGTCTGATGAACTGTGACGTACAGATTTTTCATTCTAAACAATCACCATAATCAACACCACCACACATGCTAGAAACCAATATAGACAGTTGTTGACAGCTTCCACAATCTGTTTATCAGCCGTTGATCTGGTCGTCTGCGTGGTACTTAACAGCGCAAACAACGAGCGCAACCAAAAATTGTCCTACATTTCATATTCTTCTGTCATTTATCGCTGTTTAGAAAATCTGCTGATGTTTAAAGTTCCGTTGAGCCGTTCACTGACGACAAATACAACACCAAGAAAAAATACCAACGAGAACATATTCGTGTTAAATTTATTACATTCTGCTGTTTGGCATAGTTCTGAGTGCTTGTCTTACACCAAGATCAGCCATAATCTCCTCTGATCCTCCCAAAATCGATCCGTATTTGAATGTCCTCTGGTGTTGTTCAATAACTCTACCCATTCCCCCCTTTGTAATCCCTATCATACGTAAATCACTCGTTCTACAACGAACTATATGGCTGGAGAATGTCACCTCTTCCTCCCAGAATCTGACAGGCGTCATCGCTGACATCAGTGGACACTCTGGTGCACAAAAATTTGAGAAGTGCGATGGGACCGGCGAGTTTGAGAGCTTGTTCGGTGTATTCCATCTGTGTCATCTGGAAGGTGATGTTCTCCAACCAATTCTGTGTTGCCTCTATGCGTGCTGCCTGATACGATTTCAGTATTTCAGATCTTAAAAGTGATTTTTCGGAAGGCAAATGTTGTTGTTTGCGGCTTTACAACAAATTCTCTTCTCTTGAAAAATTTTGTTGCAATTTCTGCGAAAAATAAAGTGAAATATATACCATGTTGGCAATCTTGAAGCGAATGATGGATTGAGAAGTGAGCTTCTTTCCGAATACGATTCTCTGGTTCGCCCATTTGATGCACTCCTCCAATACGATACGGTTGCTGGACACGACAGCAGCACAGATGGACCATCTCTCGTGGTTAAAGTTGTACATAATCACTTGGAATCCTTTGCCTTCTTTTCCGAGAATATTCTCGACGGGGACCTGAATTTCATCAGAAATTTCCGGTACAACAATGAAAAATCGTGAAATCTCAATGAAATTTCACCTTAACGTTAGTGAAGGTGATGTAGGCGGTTCCGGCGCATGAAGAGTAAGATGTCTTGATTTGCTCAGTCTCTACACCTTCAGATCTCTCGATCAAAAGCATTGTAATTCCCCTCTCTGTCTTCACAGCGGTAGAAAAGTAGTCAGAAAATGTTCCTAAGAAAAGTGAGAACTACAACCAGCCAGAGAAAATGAATTACCGTTGGTGATCCATTTTTTGGTTCCGTTGACGATGAAAAACTTTCCACATTCTGATCTTCTTGCGGTAGTCTGGATGCTCGCCACATCACTTCCCGCGAAAGGCTCGGTGATGGCGAGACATATCCTCTTCTTTCCGGAAAGGACCTCTGGTACGATCTGTGTTTTGTGAGTACGACTTTATGTTCTGTATTTAGCTTGTTGTTCTGAAGAACAGATTTCAAGTTGAAAATTCACCTTCTTCTTCATGGCATCAGGGCCAAAGTTGAATACTGGTGGAAGACCGATGACCATACCGGCACCACAGCCATCAGCAAAAGATGGGTAAGTCATCCTTGCCAACTCTTCATGAGCGATCTGTTCGTGGAAGTAGTCGAATTCGTCTGCAGCCACTCCTGTACAATTCAATTTTGAAAAGTGGCGGGAAAATTTAGCGGGAAAACGGAAAGAGGCTGACCTCCCATCTGGGGGAAGAACTTCATCCATGGTCCCGGTCCAACACGAGCGGCCAAAAATCCGGCGGCTCCCATCTTAGCATAAAGCTCCGGAGTGGGAGCCTTGCCTGTCTCTTCGCAGGAGGTGGCAATGGGTCTGATCTCTTCATCGATGAATTTTCTAATGGCCTTTCTGAAGCGGTCATGTGACTCCCTGGGGTAAGATTAGAGAGGTGAAGCGTAAAAATGGACAGACTTGTAGTAGGGAGATTTGTAGCCGAGCCAGAAGGAGGCCTCTGAGTAAGGGACTGCACTGATATCACCGGGTTGTCTCATCTCGATCTGAGACTCTACCCCCTCAACACGACCGATCTTAAAACGTTTGTATTTCTGAAGGACTTCCTGTCTGTGAAGTCCGTAGAAGACATCTATTGGATATTAGGAACCCGATGAAGAGAAACATGGGTTGTCACTGGGGCGAGACAGAACAGAGCGATATGACCCACCTGTTGCGTCTTTTCCTGCATGATCATCGAGGATCGCGGCACCTCCAGGATGCAAGTCGCGGAACTTGGTGATATCATACACTTCGCCATCTATGGCCAACCAGAAAGAGTCCTTGTTGTTGTGCTTGGCAACTTCTTCCATCGAAAATGTCTTCTCTGCGGCCATGTTTCTGTGTTCAATTAACATCGAGAAGCTAACGAGATGCCTACATCGTCTTTGTCGATGCCCTTTCGAATGGATGTAAATCTCTACAAAGTAGTTGTCGACTGTGGTTGTGTCGACAGCCGGGAACTTGGGGGGTCCCTTCAGAAATGTCACCAGTGTCAATGATAACCAAACAACATGTCGCGGCCGAAACAAGCAAGGAGACTGATCGATCCAGGAAGTGATGTCTGGCCGCAAGAAAAGCTCAAATTGTTGACGGTGGTTGAATCTGATGCCGTTCTCTTCCACTCAAACGGAATTATTAAGTGGTTGTGTCGACAGCCGGGAACTTGGGGGGTCCCTTCAGAAATGTCACTAAGTGTCAATGATCCCCAACCAAACAACATGTCGCGGCCGAAACAAGCCTTCAACAGCAAGGAGACTGATCGATCCAGGAAGTGATGTCTGTGGCCGCAAGAAAAGCTCAAATTGTTGATGGTGGTTGAATCTGATGCCGTCCTCTTCACTCGAACGGAATTATTAATGTAGGAATTGAACCCTTCGTCATTTTCACACAAAGGACGTGGACATTGCGACATATAATTCCGATTTTCACTGAGGTGGCAAGATTGTCGAGTTCTCGATACCGAAGAAAAACAACATACAAAATACATTTATTAAGATCCTTTAGTTTGCAACCTGCTTAATCTTCTAATGACTTACCTCAAATGAAGGTTCATTTGTTAACCACCTGATCGAACTGCTGAAGAGTATTTCCTTGCAGACGATCCCCGAAATGATTTATATGAGATCAGTTGAGCAGGTTTGGGCTCAGTCTTTGTTTTGGTGAAGGCGGGTGCGCATAGAGGAGCTCGACAAGCGCACACCCTCCCGCGTGGCATGGAAATACGCATATCACGTGATCAGGCAGCGCTTCAGGCCGTCGCTTTTATGTTTCCAAACCGAGTGGCACATCACGTGACAAGGGACGGACCCGAGCACTCGGTTTCTGATGGAAGCCTAACCGTGATTGACACGTGACTAACCGTCCAAGTCACAAAATCAGTTTGTGCCGTTTGAAAGGCATTCTCGTGTTGCTCAACAGCTCACCAACAAACTCACCCTAAAAGAAAATATGTCTGACGACGTCCAAGCCCTCGTTGTTGATAACGGATCCGGTATGTGCAAGGCCGGTTTCGCCGGAGATGATGCCCCAAGAGCCGTCTTCCCCTCTATTGTCGGCAGACCCAGACACACTGGAGTTATGGTCGGTATGGGACAGAAGGACTCTTACGTCGGAGATGAGGCCCAATCCAAGAGAGGTATCCTCACCCTCAAG
>MZNV01002859.1:0-11026 GCA_002081555.1 Protostelium mycophagum | reverse complement strand
AATTGAATTTCTCTTTGGAACTCGACATTCTTGTTTTCCAATGGAAGCAGAGATTGGACACATCATATGTCGTTGTCCTTCCCGCAGGCTAAGGTGTATTTGGGTGATTTTATATCACTTATTCTGGGTTCACCTGGATACCAGTCACTGCCGATACGGAATCTCCCATGCGCGTGGGATACCGAATGACAGACTCTTTATCTTTCCAAAATATGGAGAGCTTCTCACGGTGACCAGACGGCTTTCAAGCTGGTTCGGCGACAAGAATATCACGTTTGGAAGCTGAAACACCCCAAGAAATGGAATCCTCTGAGATATTCGACGATATTTTTCCAAAACGGTGTGAAATATATTGCCATAGTAATTTGGGGTCTTGACACATCAAGAAACAGTCGATACACCAAATGAAGAGGATCGTCATCACCTTCAGAAACCGAAAGAAGCCAAGAGTTGCGAAAGAGCAGAATGACAGAGTCTTCGTGAAAGCAGAAAGAGATGGAGGAGAAAGGGAGATGAGTTTCGTTTACATACGTCTGGAAGGGTCAAATTTATCGCTTTCTGAAGACCAAAGTTTTGTAAGCGATCATCGCCGTGATGATTTTGATTAATTCAGGACTCACCGATGCGAACAATCAATCTCAAACTGTTTGATCCAAAGGCTAATAATGCGGAATTCACCCTTGTTTTAGAGAGACACTCTCCTGACACTTCAGCTTGGAGAACAATATCACTGCATTTCTCCGCATCAGACGTCATCCCTTTTATAGAATGGAGGAGGAAGCTGTTTCAATTCTCCAGATTAGCGCAGGCCGTCAAGACAATCCAAACGGCGTACAGAACTCATATGATGCAAACCGAATCCATCAAACTGTCATTTCTGCTCGAGACATTGTGCGCCACCACAATTCAAAAATGGTGGCGAAAAATCAGAAGCGGACAGGACTGGGTCAGCCTCGTCAGGAGGGTGGTTCACGCCACGCGAAACCCGCTGGACCGATATCAAAGTGGAACAGAAAACACACAGAAGGCGGAGATATTGAGCTTGAGTGCCAACAATTTTACGTGGCGGGGCAGCTCTGAAATCAAGTACGAGAAGAGAAAAGGCGGGAAGATCACAAGCGTGACCCTTCACAAGTTGGTGCAGGTCATGATCACAGAAGGGGGTGAGGAATGGTCATCATCCGATTTCACGAGTTGACCAGTTGTAGATGAACACCTCGCGGAAGTTGTAGTCGTGACACTACCAAATTTTGCAGAGCCCTGCACGCTGCTTCATCTCTTGACTCTCCACCTCCAATCAAACCCGAGCTCATTGAGCAGGTGAGGGTTCCTCTTGCTTTTGAACAGACCTCTAATTAATTCAGAATCATCAACATCTTCAAGATCTGGGTGAGCCTGACACCCAGTGACTTTAACGTACCAGATGTAAAGGCTAAATTAGATGAGCTGCTGCTCTTTGTCAAGAAAGGTTTCGGCCGGAGACAAGCTGAAGAACTCGCGCACATGCTGCACGCCAAGTGCGGCAGTGAGAGAGGTCTTTCACCACTGCTCACAAAGTTGGCCGGCGAATGCAAATCCTTTTCAGATTTAGAACCTGTCGAGGCGGCAAGACAGCTGACATTGGCCTCTTGGGAACTTTTGAAGGACATGAACATGCGAGAGCTGAATGGATTATCATGGCAAAAACGGAATGCTTCTGTACAATCTCCTATCATTACTGTGGCTGTCGACAGAAGGTGTGTAAATCTCAAATTTAATTAAAAACGAAATTTATGTCCAAATCGTGCTGAAATTTTTCAGTAATAAGTTATCCAATTGGGTGACAACGACAGTCATCGCGGAGAGTGAGGAGGCAGGACTCTGCGCGATAGAGTGGTGGATTGATACCGCTTATCACTGCATGGAACTGAAGAATTTTTCTGATCTGCTCGCCATCTCGATCGGCCTGCAACATCACAGCGCATCGAGACTCCATTTGAGGTGGTCGCAGATCTCATTCGACGCACTCCGAAAGATGGCGCTCATTTCTGAGGTGTGTAGTCTTTGAGGTCGTGACAAGCGTTAAAATCCCTCAGGCCTGCTCGATGGACAAAAATTATAAGAACATCAGGCGATTGACGAAGAGAGCGTCTGTACCCATGGTACCTTGTCTGGTCTTAGCGCTCAAAGACCTCGTATTTATAGACGAAAACCCCACAATGATCGGCGACCTGATCTCGATCAGCAAGATGGAGCTCCTCTTCAAGGTCATCCACGAGATGAAGAGATGTACTTCCACCACCTACGACCTGTATAGAGTCCCGGCTTGGCAAGTCCTTCTATGGCCTCCAGACATCATCACAAACGATGCCACTCTGCACAAGAGATCCTTAGCCATTGAGCCGAGAGATGACAAACCTTTGACATCTTCTCTTTCATTATCAACACCAAATTCACCACTTGGAAGAAGAGACACAACCGGATCGAGCTCAAAGATGTCAGTGGAAGGTCTTTTAACGAGATCACAAAACCGTCTGACGGTTTCCACGATGTCATCATGATGTACATAAATATATATTTGTTTTATTCTCGTTGTTTTATTTAATTACAAATATCCTCATTTACGCTCACGCACGATCCAAGCTGAATCCAACACTTGGTTATGGTTTACCTCTTTAAATTCATAGGTCATGTGAGTACTATTGTAGATCTATATCGTATTCAAGGTCTACCCTGCATTGTAGACGCACCTTAATGAGTCCCAACCCCCAGCTTTTCGACTGTCTAAAGGCGGTCCATTTTGCTGCCTCAATCCATTCATCCGCAAGACCCTCTTCAGTTCCACCAGCCCCATTAGTGATGTACACAGGAGCTTTTGGATTCATTACACCGTTGTAGACGAGCGCAGTTCTCTCATAAGCATGGACCTTGGAATTTCAGCTGAGACAGATCCTCGGAATTTCACTTACATGACCGGTGAACACAACATCCACACCGTAGTTAAAAAAAGTCTTCTCAAAGACAGATCTCATGTCCATTCCTTGGTTGAGATGCGCTGCTGGTGTCATTACGCGTGAGCAATGTAGACATACCGGTATTTGTGCAGTAGAGAGGAGTGTGGAAATAAACAAACACCCAAGGTGTCTTTGTGCGGTCTACCCCCTTCAGATCTTTTTGAACCCTGTTGCTATTTTTAGACATATCATTCGGGAATAAAGGATTTACCAATTCAACTGTGTACTGAAATTTCCAACTTCTGAAGGGTGTCAATATCTCTCAAAAAATGGCTCCTGTTTTCAAAGAATGTGCGGTAATAACCGCAAAAAATCACGGTATGGACCGTGGTTTTGCATAAATCAAATTTTTTACCACATAATGTTTCAAAAACACCCGAAGAAATTGCAGTTCAACTTACCGGAATTCAGTGCAATGAAATGTGCATTCTCGTAATCGAATGAGTACCACATGTTCGGTTCAGCAGATCCTGACTCTCTCCCTGCCACATCATCAGTCGATTTCACTGACTTGATTCAATCTACTCGCATGGCATGGTGTATCTGTGTCTATAAGCCATAAAGTTGGATGGCTTCTCTTGTTCATGGTTGCCTGGGGCAGTTTGCCAGGGGACAATGCCAGCTAAAGGAGCGACCATGTTGGCATAATCATCCCAAACCTGATTAATCAATAATTGGGTTGAAAGATGTGAAGACTGACGGGTTGATTGCGATCGGCGTAGCTGATGTCACCAGAGTGGATGATCAACTTGTAGTTAGAGGCAGTCATCTGTAAAAGTGAGTGTGATTGAAATCATGCATTGTGTACCTCTCTCTGCAGTGCTTGGACCATCAAAGTTGAATTCTTAAAAGTTAAGTAAATCTCAAAGATGAGTTGGTATTTCTGTGGCTTTGCCAAAGAAACATAAAGTCGATGGATGTACACACATATGAAGTTCCATGATCAGCAATGGCCACAAAAGTGAAGGGGTGTTCCGTAACGGCGGGTTCTGTTTTGAATTGATAGAGGGGACTCCAGGCAGTTTGGACGCTCTTCTTTGAATCTCCACAGTGATACGCGTAACTGCACCATTCAGTATTGCCAGAATGAGGAGCCACTCACGTTGTGTTCAGATTCAATTTTGAGATTTTGGCAGCTGACAATGTCAGCTTTTTTCTTTTAGATGTCAACATACTGTGGAAGAAAGGCGAAATGTAACCGTTGAAGCTGTAATTACTCGTTGTGGCCTTCTCTATAAGCTTAGATCCATCCTGGTGCCAGTACTCTGGTTGATTGAATGAATCTCTAACGGGACTGGCCCGAAACTCACCTACAATCGGGGTTTTCACTTCATTAGGAGTCGCCCACATCACCACCATCTCATCCTTACTTCCTACATTTTTTAAAAGGACATTAATGAAGAATTTATCCACCAGTGACAGAAAGATGAACGTGGCTGGGTGCTACCCAATCTACGTATTGACCATTCAAAATGTGTGCAGGGACCCCAGCAGATGTTCTTCTCAGACTGAAAACGCAGATGAAGAGGGTAAAAACGAAGTAGATCACCGCTCTCCCCATGGCTGCCGACCTTTTGAAAGTACACTGTGCTGTGGCCTCTGATGTTGGCCTCGTGATGAAAAGTTGACCCACTTTTCTCGGGCTGAGATAAAATAAGGGGTTTTATTTAAATATGTCAGTCTTGTCGTGAGATCAAAATACTCTTAAGGACCTTCAATTCCGCACAATACTTTGATGAAGAACCTCTTCCTCTTCATTCTGATATGTATTTTCTTAGAGGCGAGATCGCAAGACATCTTATACCCGTGCCGTTATGACTTTAATGGAACTTTCGTTGATCTATCTTTTGCAAGGGGAAGAGGGCCCGTAAAGTGGGTGTTGTTGAAGGATATCACTTTTGATCAATAACAGTGGAGACTACATCGCAGTGAATGGTTCGGTGACTATCTTCTGGCAGCCATGTGGGTGAGTGAAACATCACATCTTTCTCATCTCAAACAACAGATCACTTCTTTCCCCACCAATCATCTCAAACCCATATTGTAACAACGTAGATATGTGTGTCTATCAAAGTAACACAAACATGGTCTACTCGACTTTGTTTCGACCAATTAATGGGATTCCTTTTTGGATAAATCAGCCAATACCAAGTCTACATTATCCAAGGTAGACATCTGTCACTCAACGTAAGATTAATGAGAATGGACAGATTGTATGGAGGAAGTTCCATTGGAGTCTCTTTCAGCAGACCCGATGTCAGGATCAACATCGTCTGCAACAACACCGTGACAGCACCCCATTTATTTTTCAAAGGGGTGTTGCCGGTCAGATCCCCCCTAACTTATAACTTAGAATTCGTATCACCTTGCATTTGGACGGACAAAGAGCTTGTCACAAGTACGTCTAAATTTATTTATAAATTTCATTATTTTTATCTCGTGCTGTCAAACGACATTTGGAATCTACGCGAAATTTCATTGAAATTCGACAGCCAACACGACGAGTACAATACAATTCGCAGCACTGTCACTAGGAGTTTCATACCAAAATTTAAGCATTGGGGGTGATGACGTCACTTGTATCAATATAAAATATGTTGACAACAGCACCATATCCAGCGACTGTACATTTCCGTCGACATCCAATCAGGTGGTGGTGTCCATCTACAACTCGACAAATGGGAAAATCGTGAATAATTTCACTTTTTATGTACAAGACAGGGAGGGGACTGTACAACTCTCATCAGATATTGTCCCCTGTACGTACATTGATGACGTCATCATAAAATCTCACTCATATTTAGCACTAAGAAGGCTGGGAAATTTCTTGAATTCATTTCCACCGTTGAATTACTCAATCTCCGAGGCAAACTTCGCTTGTGACAGCAGAGGTCCAAATATTTATTTCCACACCAATTATACCAATTTTGTTATCACCGGATCAGGGATAAACTCCACCGTATTGCGAGGCAAGTCACATTTATTTTTAATCTATTTATTAATCCATAAAATATATATTTGATCTGCGGTTAGGACACGGTTATTACCGTAGTGCCATTCAATTCACTTAGATGGTATTGATTGTTACAGGATGCCGTATCCAACTCTCAAATATCACTTCTTTTGAGATATCAAATATGTCTATTCAAACACAACAAGCAGAGTCCTTCAAACTGACGAGAACGCCTGGAAAATTAGCCCATATCAGGATCACGAGATGTCAGATATCGGGCAATTATGCCCCTTTCAATCTGTCATCTACAACGATCTTAGAGATCGATAGAAGTGAATTCATCTCGGTAATAACCGTGGCCAGATTTGAAACTGACAGGCGACAGTCACCGCAGCCAATAGCAACATCCGTAGACAACTTTGTGATGACAAATTGTAAAATAACACTGGTGAGTCTTCCAACTTTTTGAGTGTGGAACTCTCATCTACAACGCTGTAAATTAAGATGTACAGATGAATTCAAATGGTACGAGATACGGTAGATTTTTGAATTCGTCGGCGGCATCCTATTATTCTGTCAATAACACAATCGACTGTTCAGGGCCCACAAATGGGATATCTTGTTTGAACATCTACAACGGCAGCTTGTACAGCGATGGTGATATGTTCATCAACGCAAAGAGTGGAGTGTTGGGAATATACGACAGCAGCGTTGTAGTGCGAGGGGGTGTATTCATGGGCAACACGGGTACCACATCGGGGGGCATCTTCGCATCAAATAGCCATGTACATCTTTGATATATTCTTTCAATGAATATTTTCCATTTCTCAATATAGCAGGTGGATATATCCGATACTATCTTCTCACAGAACAAGAGGCGATCAATATCATTGAGCCAATGTACATCTACAATAGAAAACGTGACTATCTACAACAACACCTCCCCTACCGACACTGGGGGTCTGTATATTCAAGGAGGGAGCTTGACAATCAGGGACAGTATTTTCGCAGAAAATTCCGGAATATATGGAGGTAATTCTGCTCTGAAGAAAATTGTATAATGACGTCATCTCAGCACTGTACATCTTAAACGCGGGGAACGTGTCTATCTACAACATGAAATCCACCAAGAACTCTGCAAACTATGGAGCAGCGATGACATGTGCACATACAAGTAACCTGTGAGATGATTATTATCAACTTAGGTATATACAGATCTTGTTAGGATGTATAACTCATCTTTCTATGGCAACACGGCCAATAATAGTGGTGGCGCCATCTTCCTCAAGTACACATCCGCGATTGTAGAGGGTTGGAAATGTGCAGAAAATGCAGCCCAGATTTTTGGCGGGTGTCTGTACACAGAAGATGTCGACAGTCTCGCTCTATCAGGTCTGTCGACAAAGATTAGCGGATGAGATTGAAGAGTTGTAGACGTATCCATATGGAATAATGTGGCCTTGGCTGCGGGAGGGGGCTGGTCTTTTGTTCATGGAACAATGAGCGTCGTTGTAGATGGATTCATGTTTTCAAATAATACCACACCCATGGTTGGAGGTGATGACGTCACCGCTCATCTACAACTCATCCAATTCAGGTGCTATATCCACGGATAGAATCAACATGTTGAATGTGTCCTTCTACAACGGCACAATGAACAATAACTTAGCGAGTAACTCCGGTGGATGCATACAAATTAATCAAAAATCTGTCATAACCGCTTTGAGCATCTACAATACCACATTCAACTCTAATATCGGTGTACTGGGGGCAGCCATCAGTGTAGTTGGACAGGTGTCATCTTCATTCTCTACAATCAACCCTCTGACCCATTGTAGATTGATAATCTCATGTTACAAAATGCTAATTTTAGCTACAATTCCGGCGGTGAAGGGACTGCTGTTTTTTCAAATGGAAGGATCGGGACGATTAACATCTCAGAATGTTTCCTGAAAAATAATTACGCTGAGACAAGTGGAGGCGCTGTCTATTTAGAAGGGACTGTGCAGACTTTATGTAATCACATGAGATAAATCAATGAATTTGACCGTTGTAGATGTAGAAGGGGGTGCTTGGGAGGAGAACATCAGCATGAGGGGGGGATGTATCAGTGCTGTTGGGACGATACAATATATAAATCTCTCCAATTCTATTTTTCACAAGAACATCGCATCGTCAGGGGGAGTATTGTATATAGACGATTCCAATCACACTTTATATATAAACAGTAAGTAATCATATTTATTCCACATTATTGATAAAGAAGTTGATCGTTGTAGATTGTGTAT
Organism: Protostelium mycophagum; assembly: GCA_002081555.1. Classification (NCBI taxonomy): domain Eukaryota; phylum Evosea; class Variosea; order Protosteliida; family Protosteliaceae; genus Protostelium; species Protostelium mycophagum. Next base: position 2,792 of record MZNV01002859.1, on the reverse strand, counting down.
TTACGTACAACGAAGCCATGACAACAGGGGGAGCGGTATGGGCTCATACCCACAGACAATTAGTTTTAGAAAATAACATCTGGTCGAATAACAGTGCAGAATCATCTGGTGGCTCTGTCTACATTCTCGCGGATCAGGCTGAGGTAAGTGCATTTTTGTCGACAATTTATAATTGATGACAGGTGTCTCATATTTACAATAATAATACGTGTTCTGGGAACATATCACCCCATGGACCCTGTTTCCTGTCTGTGTACGGCGGGTTATCTCCGTCTAACGTGACAATGCGCGGTAACAGATTCATCAACAATTCGGCGAGCCAAGGTGGCGTTGTAGGGTTACAGGGTTACGTTAATCTCAACATGTTACAAGGCAATAGAGCCTCAAACAACAAGGTGATCATATCTCCCAAGTCCTAAGGATCCATTTTTAACAAAGAAAAGGGTAGCAACGGCCTCGTGTACATCTATGACGTCGAAGATCTAGTTGTAGATGAGTTCTATGCATCCGGGAATGAAGGACTGTTAGGAGGGGCTGTTGTTAACATCAAGAACTCATTGAGACATCTTTTGTCTGTGGATCACTCTATCTTCTCTGGGTAAGAAGAGCTTTTATTGACTTAATATTGGTCGCATAAGATGAATAAGATTATGGGTTGTAATTCGAGTAGAAATAGTGGGGATAATGGTGGAGTATTTTATATCACATCTACGTGGCCTTCCTCTCATATTCTATTGGAGAATTCATACTATCATAAGAATACCGCCGTGAGCGGTGGTGCCGTGTTCTTGAGCGGTAAGCCATTATTAAATTGTAATGTGTATCTTCAGAGATAAATATACATAGGTTTATCGTCCAATTTGACCATCTACAATTGTACGTTTTCTCTCAACACTGCTTCATCCCAAGGAGGAGCGATTTATCTGTCTACAACGAGCAAACGCCAGTCACAAAACCGAAGGACTACAACTCCATCTACAACGATGAATATCGTCAGTAGCAATTTTATGATGAACAGCGCATCTGAGGGGGGCGGTCTCTATATGGTGGGACAGGTGGGGGTTCTGAGCACCAATTTTGATGGGAATTCTGCATCTCTTTCGGGAAGCGGAATATCTGTACAATCCGGGGCATTGCATTTGGTGTCTTCCAAGTGAGTATTGATATTATCTTTGGTAAATCAAGTCAAGTTGATCATAAATAGTTTTGCCAATAATGACAATATTGCCTTGATGCCGCGTAGTGCAATGTCAACATACAATACACCATACAACATCACATGCCCAACGCAAACACCCTTTCAACACTTTGATGTCACAAGTAACCATCTCACCATATTCCCTCGTATTGACAGAATGACAGCAAATATGATATCTTGCTCTGATATCTCACCCGCACAATCAAAGACCTTGAATGGCAAGCAGATATCAGGGATTGTGGTGGGATGTTTTGTGTTCCTTTGCATCATCATCGGAGTGATGGTGATGTTGATGATCTACTATCGTAGAAAGAGGAGAAGTGTGATTGAAATGCGAAAGCTGAGTGTAGAAGACTTGATGCTGCAAAATATCACGGTAATTCATTGAAAGTTGTTGAGACAAAAATCAGTTCTCCACTTGGAAATGAACAGAATTGATAACAAGTTGTAGATTGAGGGTCAGTTGGGGTCTGGAAATTTCGGAGAAGTTTACAGAGGGAGATGGAATGATACTATCGTTGCACTGAAGGGTGTCAAGGTGAGATATCAATATCAGATATCATATGTGCTGATAAGACAACAGAACAACACAGAAGAATCAAAATGGAGAAAAGAGATTGTGCTGTTGAGATATCTCAATCACCCAAACATAGTGAGGCTACTAGGGGTCTATGTACATCAAGGGAACATGCTCATGGTACTAGAATATGTTGATTTTGGCTCACTGGACACGTAAGATATCATATGATATATGAGATGTTGAAGTAATGCCAGATATCTGCAGAAAAATAAAAGGGAAGTGAATGATAATGATCTGATCACAATATGCTTTGATATTGTCAAGGGAATGATCTATCTACAATTGCAAGGTGAAATCACAAGATATACTTTATTTATGTAAAATGTACTGAGATAATAGGGATTGTACACAGGGACTTGGCTGCCAGAAATATATTGGTCAGTAGATCAAGACATACCAAGGTGATCACACAATGGGACTGCTTTATTCTGACATGAACAGATCTCTGACTTTAGCATGTCTGGCAACAATGATACTCTTGGTATATCAACTTGAGTGATGGCATATAATGATGCTCTTCAGAAACAATAAACTCCGGCCTGAGATCAAGACATGCCAAGGTGATCACACGATGGGACTGCTTTATTCTGACATGAACAGATCTCTGACTTTGGCATGTCTCGCAACAATGATACTCTCGGTACATCAACCCGAGTGATGGCATATAGATGGTGCTCTCCAGAAACGATAAACTCCGGCCTGACATCGTACGAGTCAGACATCTGGTCTTTCGGTGTTTTAACATGGTACGTCACCTTTTATGATGTCTATATCTTATCTGAATGACGACAGGGAGATTCTTTCTCTTGGAAAGAGTGAGTATCTGGCTCTTCATATGTCGTTTCTAACATCCTTAGCCCCTTACTTTGAGCTGTCCACAAATGAAGAAGTGGCAGAATATGTCGTTGATAAAAAGGTGAAATTGACCCAAGCCTTCAGGTAAAAGTGTACCTTCGTTTTTGCGTGATGTTGACAGATTGTAGATGCCCTGATGAATTACATCCAATTTTGACC
>MZNV01002858.1:0-11992 GCA_002081555.1 Protostelium mycophagum | reverse complement strand
TTTGTATATCTTTATATTGAATATTTGTATATCTTTATATTGAATATTTGCATATCTTTATATTGTATATTTGTGTATAGTATTTTTATATTTTACCTCTGGAATGGTGGATTTTTTCATTTTTGGAGCATTTTTCAAAGAAGAATTCCTCCTCATCAATGTCTTCGGATTTGAAGGGGAAGCTGAAAATTATTTATTCAAAGATTTAAATATTTCAAAAGATATTTCAAAGATATTTCGAGAATATTTCGAAAATATTTCGAGAATATTTCAAAAATATTTCGAGAATATTTCAAAACTATTCAAAAATATAAAAATAAATAAATAAAGATTGTGGATTTTCGGCGGGAAATAGAAGGATATTCACCTCGTTGTAGATTGTGAACATCGGGGGATTCGGGCGCTCTCGGAGACAAGTCTGGAGTAAAATTCCCCACTACTGCAAAACCCCGCTTGCTCGGATCCACTTTCTGTTTTCGTTTATTTTCCCGCCAAATTTTGGATTTCAAATTACCAGTAGTTGCATGTGCGTCCAAGGCCTGTATTGGCACGCCAAATACCATTTTTGTTCCGCTGACAAGTTGAGAATACTGTCATATGATGACGTGGTTAACCCCTCGTTCAACTACAACGAGTCAGTTTTTTTGCTTCACAAAAATGATTGAAAAAATATGAGCTCGAGACTGTCAGACTTGCAGACCAACACTACAACCAATGATATCTCACCAAGATGTCGTCCAGAGTGTCTTTAAATCTCGATACGGGGGGGACGTCGTCCTCTGCCACATTCAACATTCCCGCCAAATCCTTTCCCGGGGAACCCAGTAGAAACCTGTCCCGTTTCATTCCTTTAAAACCAAAAGTGTCATCTACAACGAACCTCGAAGATTTTCTGGAGCGGGTCTTCATGGTGTCTTTCGACATTGAACGTAATTGTTTGATGTCTTTTTCGCGGTTTACAACGCTGTAGATGGCCCCTTTCTGCCGCATCTGCCGCAGAAACCTGGGATCTAAGGGGTTGTTCTCGAGAGATAAGATCAGTAGTTGTCGGACAAATTGCTCATCTCCAAGGCAGGCGGGAATCGCTGTCATGTCATTGTTGTGTAGTCTCAAAGTGTGCAACCTTGAAATTTCAGCGAAATTTCGAGGTGTCGGGGATTACCTCTCGAGTTGGTAGAGCTCAGCCCCGACAGTTTTTATTCGATTGAAATCTAAAAATAATGCGCGAAGGGTGGTGATTGAACCCAGCTCTCCGGGGACCTAAAAATAGTCACATAAATATAAGATGACGTCATCACCAAAGAATCCAGACGAATGATTCACGACAAAAATGACAGTTATTTGTACTGCGGCAGAGCCGCAGTGCCGCACTCCACAGTGTTGGTCACTTGCACCAAAGTCTTGTGAAAAATAATAAATCAGAATGATAAAGATATCTCACCTCGGTAATCCTGTTGTCGTATAACCACAATTTTTTCAGGCTGGTTGTAGAGAGCCGATTTATAGTGGTGGGGATGCTTTCTATATAGTTACACTGTAGTCTCAAAAATTTGAGACTCTTGAGGCTTGCCAGGGAATCCGGATCTGGGAAGAGGATGATGCTGTTGTGTGACATGTCAAGATCTGTCAGATTTGACATTCCTGACATTTGTAGAGGCACGCAAGTGAGGTGGTTGTGGCTCAGAACTGCAATTGTGAGTACCGATTCTGGGAAATTTCGGTGAAAAGTCGAAGAAATTTACTCAAGGTTTCTAGTGTTGAGATCTTTGTGACAGTCGACGGAAAAGCTGTCATCCTGTTTCTGGAAAGTGACAGAAATGTCAATTTGACATGTGACATCTCTGGAATGTCACTCATCTCACATTCTGACAGATCCAATCTCTTCAGCGTCGCGATGGAGCAGACTGAAATTTTCAGGAAATTTCGGAAAAGATTCCGTGAAAATTACCGCTGGCAGGGAGAGTCTTCAGTGGATTTCCTCGCAATATCAATTCTTCGATGTTGGCTTTCTACAACGATGATTACGACGTCATCTTACGTATGGTTTTTATTCCAATGAGAATTTTATCTGCTTATTTTGGCAAGAAAACACCACAGACGTGGCTCTGCCACAAAAGAATTGTGGTTTTGCAGCAGAGTTGTTGCTTTTCATTTGTAATGTGTTTGTCATTGCATATGAATAGTGTCTGGATGTCTCATGGACTCGATCAAAGAATGTAACATGCAAGAATGATGTCACATTCAGAAAATGATGGAGGTTAAATGGGATGGTATCATGATAACAACTCACAATGCCATCTTTTGGGAGATGTATAGTGGATAATTTGTTGCCAGAGATGTCGATCTTTTCTAGAGTGGGGATCTTGAATAACACTTCCGGAAAATGAGAAAATTCATTATTAGAGATCACGATCTGAATATGTCAGCATGAAAGACCAAATCTCACATGATTCTGGCAACATGTGGCATCCGTGCGGAATGGCAGACTAGATGGTAGATGTGAAAAATACAAACTTCATATTACCTCTTTTAATTGTCGGAGAGATGAGTAGGAGTCTGGCAGCTCTTTTAGACGGTTATATCTGGCAAACAGCTGAATTAAATGTGAAATACCAATGTAAGAGTTTGGTGCCTTTTTCAAAGTCAATTATGTCAACTCATCTCTAAACTCACCGTCTTCAATTTACAATTATGTATATCGATATGTTCCAATATGGGAGCATCCCCGGGAAGTTTCTGCAGCCATTGTGAAGTCTCTTTACTCTTAAGCCGTAGGTCTTTCAGTTTCAGGGAGTGCTCCTTTATGGATTCGTAAGAGACCCCTGCTCCCATCTTCTCGTGTGTCTGTTGTTGCTAACGCGGGATTTTGTGGTGTCAAAAAAAATCGGCCGACAGTTCCTCAGCTTCCGGTCTGCCCTCCCAGTGGTGCATCTATCTACAACGCCATTGTGATCAAAAGTCTCAACAGATATTGGTCAGTTTCTTTACCTCAACATGCTCACTGCACTGTACTACTTTCATCTTACTGTGTAGTGTCACGGTAGTTACCGAGAAGCTTTCTGCTGATCCAAGCGTGAGCGCAAAGCATAACCCGTTGGGTCAGAAATTTCCAAGACACTTTGACACCAACAATATCATATCCGTTTCAAGAGCGTCGTTTCGTCATCCATCACATTCCATCGTCTCAACTCTCGCAGCAAAATCCTCAAACTTTTATTCTAGCGCGTTGTGACATTCTCTCCGTCCTCTCTTCTCTTCTCATCAGTGCATCCGCCTCCATCATCGAGATCCCATCGTGACATTTAGAGTGCACTGTCCTCTCATCCCAGCCGTATTTCTTTTGCAGAAGCCATCTGATGGGCTTGATCATGCGCAAGATGGGCTTTATCTGTCTACATTTGTGGTATAGATCTCCGAGGAGTTGTGGGTGGTGTTTAATGACTTCGTAGCAGTGCTGTACATCGAGGGGACAACCCAGCTGTACAATCTGCATCAAGATGTCAAAGTGACGGCCGATGACAAGATGTGACACCGTCGTGTTGTCCCAGACGAATCTGTGTGGGGTCAGATTTCCCGCCATTTTTGAATTTTGAAATTTACCCTTGGTCTCTGAGCCATACCAAAACGGCTAGATTTCCGCTCTGTGCGGCAGTGTCGTGCAAAATTGTGTACATCCTCTTCATGTCAAGTCCCATCGCTTTCAACATCTCAAAAATCTTCGCCGCGTCCTCCTGCCTGGGGGCATGTATGATGACGTCATCAAGATTGTCGACGTCGACATCGCTCAGGTCGAAGTGGAATCCTTTCTCCAATAAATATCTAAACATGGCGTGTTGGCCCACAGCCCCCGCCCGCCACGCTATGTTCCCGGGAATCGTGTAGTTCATTTGAATGAACCATTGTAGTGCGTCAAAATTTCCATTCTGTGCGCAGACGACTGCCCCATTGCTGTTGTCCACGCATAGTTCTCGGAGTACACTAAGTACAGCAACCTGAATAAATCAGCCGAATTTCTCGGAAAACTCGTGGAGATTTCACTCACGTGACCGCCCCTTGCGGCGTGAAGCCAAGTCGCCGAATTGACCTTACATCCGTTCTGTACAGCATAACAAAGGATGTCGACGTAGCCATGTCGTGCTGACATGTTGACAACATCCTCATCCCAAATCTTTCCTCCCGGAAACAGCAGCGGCCGCTCCTCATTAAGCCATTTGACTATTTTTATCTGGTTGTAGAAGGCCGCTTGGACCATTAAATTGTGCCACTCGTTCTCACGAGGGGGGGAGGTCTGGGGTGTTGTTGTAGAATGACATGCCCATTTCAATGCCTCCACATTTCCCGTTCTGATGACGTCATCTATGTACATTTGTCGATTGTCGACGCCTTTTCTGTGAATCTGTGAAATTTCAGCGTGATTTCATGAAGGCAAATGACTCACTAGGTCTTGGTGTAACTCTTTCAGGACTTCTAAATTTGCAGTATCTACAACGAGACTGATCTCTTCTTTACATGGTGACCGAATGCCTTTCCACCACCGGATGAGGTCGTCTGAATAACACGGGAATGATAATGCCGCAGTCAAAATCTGTTCCCTCGAATGAACTCTGGAGACCGCATTTTTCCATTCCATACACGTGAAGCTGATGGGAAGGTGCTCAGCCGGTGACAAATAATTCGAGATCACATGTTCTAATACGTCTACTGGAACCTTCTCCATCTGATGTCTGTGCCGTCTCCGAAGTATTTATAAGCGTCCTCTCTCTTGTTATGGCCGGCAGATAATATCTGCGTTTGGCTGCGAGAGCCAGCTGCAACCAAAGGACTTACGTGTTGCTGAGGTCACTTTGGAAAACCTTCGCAGTTTTGTTGTCCCACTGTCTCGGCAACGTCATACTATGACATGTCCCGCTCCTAAAATCTGGATAATTACCACGGAAAACAGGGTAAAGGCGAACGCAAACGGTTTTATCTGTCATATTAGAAGATAAAAAATTCCTCAGGAGGTTCCATTTTCACGGATTGACGGTTTCCTTCGCGGAGATATAAATTCAAAGTGGTGAACGTGCACTTTTGTGGTCGTGAAATTCCATCCCGCGATGCATAAGTGGGCCATGGAGGAACACCTGTTTGTTCAAAGGTGTGTTAACACAATGTCTTCCAGGACGTGGACATCTAGCCTTTTCTATTTTTGTGGTGATTTGTTTCTCATGACCATAAAAATAAATCTATAATTAAATTAAGTGAGATTTAATACTAATCTAATTACGTCGGACCAATATTGCAGATTTTGGTGATGTCTCAAGTCGCAAGGACAAACATGCGAATCATGTTGGTGGCATCATCTATCTTTACACTAAAGCATTTTTACTGTATTAGTTTGTGGTAATCACCCTGACTGCAGAGAAATCGAAGATAAATAGATGCAAAAGCGAAGCCAGAACATATACCGAGAATCTTACTTACAGGGAACTAAACACGACACAAACAACAATAAAGCTGTAGACAGGCGTACCTTTTGGCTGTGACCCTTTTTATGTGAAAATGCGGTAAATCAATAAATTCCGTGATCATCTACAACAGTCCTTTTCTTTGAATCCCAATTTTTTGGGATCTTGGCTCACATAAACCAGAAATCATTTACAGCTACACAAGACATGGCGACAGAAACACCAACGAGTAGCGAAAATCACTTCATCACAATTGGAAGATACAATATACACGATTTAATCGCCGAACATTGGGCTGTGAAGATTGATGGAACCTGGTATGAGGTCGCTGGAGTGGACATAAAGACTCAAGGAAAGCCCAATCTGATCAAAACACACAATGACGACGGAAAATACACAGAGCTCACACAATATGATGATGGTCTAAGAGTTCCAAGAAAAAACATCATCGAATGGATAGACAAATGGGTCGAGCACCATGTCCTCTACGATCTGACCGGTGCTAACTGCCAAATGATGGTCTCCCAGCTATTCAAGCACTTTTTCAATTACGTCATCGAGACACAAAATTCAAGAATTGGAAACGGGATGATTGGGGGTGGGCTCATCACTGGTCTCATCTGTCTGGCTGGCGGCCCAATGGGTTGGGGCTTAGCTGCCGGTGGGCTGATCGCCGGAGGAGCTTTTGTCAGGGGCAAACACAACCCGGTCAGGATCATAGAGGGTCCTTGTGATTGCTTCGAGTGCAGAGGGCCCAAGTTCGTACCTCGGTAGACCATTCTCGGGAGAGATTGTACAGAATAAAGAGATAGAGAACGCAGGAGAAAGTCCTGACCGAAAGGATCTTTCTGACCACAAGCTCTATATTTTCAAGACGGTTGTTGGTGTCAAAAGCGAAGGATGAGCAGAACTAATTTACGTCAAAAGCGGAAACTGCTGACAAAAATTATGAGAAAAAGTCCACCAGATCAAGGTGATAATCACACAGAAAACTTGGGCCACTGTGCGTATTCTCCAATCTATTTCTCGACACGGTAACAAAACGAGTTTGTCACGGTTATGTTCGCTTTGCATTTTGTAACCTCCTTCCGTCAATTCAACAGCCACGATGAGAAGGACCATCCTCTTGATCGCCGCTCTGTCGGTCGTATTGGCCGATTTGGCATACCCAAACAACCCTGAATGTGGTTGGGGAGCTGAGACATACCGTGCTGTTGGAGATTGGGAAGTCGATGCCGGAGGTGCTGCCAACTGGAACCCTGCTGAGCCCCTCGGAGTGATGACTCCAACACACGCTCAACCTTGTGAATACAAGGCAACCGTCCATGGATTGAAGCCCGGCAAATCATACGAATGGAAGGTATGTCCTCTTTGACAGCTCTGAGTCCGAGATCTGATGATTTCAGGTGACCATCGCTGGAGAGAAGAGTGGATTCGACCTCCAATGGGGCTGCTCTGGATACCAGAATCCTCCCAACTGTCACTTCACTGCCGGTGCCGACGGTGCTATCACCTTCAAGATCATCGCCTCTTACGCTTACCCCCTCACCACAGAGCCCGCTAATGGAGGTTCTTCTTCTTCTGGAAGCTCCGGCAGCTCCTCTTCAGGAAGCTCTGGTAGCTCTGGAGGTTCATCATCTGGTGGTGGCTCTTCTGGCGGTGGTGGCGATCTGCCTCCTCCCCCTCCTCCAAGTGAGTTTTTCGTAACGATTCGAGGCGTGATCTGAAGATGGATCAGGTGGAGGAAGCAAGAAGGTCTTCGCTCACTACATGATGGGTTATGCCTCTAAATCAGACAAGTCTTTCTTCGAGGGAACCATTGCCCAGGCTCAATCCGTGAGTCCATCTCCTTTGAGCTTGATGATTGACATTGATCTTTAGGCCGGAATCGACGCCTTCGCTGCCAACTTGGGACAAGATGGCTGGGAGATGGACAAGCTCCAGCAACTCCTCGACGCTGCCCACAGTCGTAACTTTTCCATCTTCATCTCTTTCGACATGAACGAGTTCCACGACAACTTCAACCTAATGACTCAGTACGTACAGAAGTACACTGACCACCCCGCCTACTACCGGTGAGTATCTTGTCTACAACGATATATAAATGAGATCTAAAGATAGTGCAGCCACGACGGTAAGGCGTTCGTCTCCACCTTCTCTGGAGGTGGTCTCGGCGAGAGTAGATGGGCCGATTGGAAGAGAAACACCGGAAAGAACATCTACTTATGCCCCTTCTTCGACGGAGACCTCGCCAACAACTACAACCAATTCCCATCTTCTGACTGCCAGTTTTCATGGGACGCTTGGGGAGCTCAGAACTCAAACAACCGCGATGTGGCCGCCGTCAAAGCCGGTGAGAAACTTCCTGGAGAATTCGGAAATCTGGCTGAAATTTCCAGGACACGCCGTTGGAAAGCAGTACATGGCCGGAGTTGCCCCCTGGTTTTACTGCCACTTGCCTCAATGGGGTAAGAACTGGGTCTGGCCCCCAGGTGTCACCGGAGCCGAGAACCTATGGTGAGTTTGAATATTTTTGGCGGGAAATCAGACTGAATCCGTCAGGCCCCTCCGCTGGAGACAAGCCATCGCTTCAGGCGCCGACTTTGTCGAGATCGTGACCTGGAACGACTACTCAGAGTCTTCTTACATCGCCCCCCTTTCCCAGGAGGTAACCCACCATCTACAACACTATACATATACTCACCCCTGCAGATTCCCGACTTTGCCAACAACTATGTTCAAGGTATGGATCACACTGGCTGGTTGAAGATGGCTCGTTACTACGTCCCATTCTTCAAGACCGGAGTCGCCCCCAAGGTCGAGAACAACCAAGTCTACTGGTGGTACAGAATGCACCTCAAGGATGCTAACCGCAACGACCCCGCCGGAAAGCCCAACATGAACTACAACGTAAGTGTACTGGGTTCGATCCCGACCACCGCTCATTTTTTTCAGGTTCAGGACTGTGTTGAGGTCTTCACCATCTCTGGAACATTCAACGGAACTGTCAACGTCAGTACATTTTCAACTTGAAACTTCTGACATCTTTGACAGGTCGACATCGGTGGCAGATCTACATCGTGGAAGATCACGGAGAAGGAACAATCTCAGTGTGTTCCTTACGGCGGAACCGGATCCGTCTCCGTCTCCGTCAGCTCTAACGGACAGACATACAAGGGCAACGATGGTCCCGCCATCCAAGGAGATGGAAACATCTACAACTTCAACGCTTGGGTCGGCACTTTTGATTACCCTCTGTAATCACAATAAAATATTAAAATGGAGAAAGTGTCATTCTGTTCTTCTACACCAGGAGAAAAAATAATCACACCATCATAGATAATTGTGAAATGCGCATGTGTTGTAGTTTTAGCATGAACGCTCTACATCTGCAACCAGCGATCCCTGATCCTTTATATCCTCCAAATACTGTGATCAGCAGCTGTGGCGACTGTCCACTTCCCTTGTGAATCCACCTCGAAAGTGTAAAGGACCATTTCAACAGGTCCAGCATGTACGAATTCACTTGTGCCCGGGCACCCAATCAGATGAAATTTCAATCAAATTCAGGTGAGATCTCATGGAAATTTTGTAGTCTGATTTGACAAAATGTTAATTATGTAGACACAAGATTCAATAGAAGCATGAAAAAAGCTCTGATGTTGCGGGTCAAGACAAAGACCTTCGCACATTTCCTGCATTTAATACGTCTTTAAAAGATTTGTAATGAAAGAAAGCGACGACACATCATTAAATATCCTCTCTGCTGATAATCTCGCCGCACAATAGAAGTACCTCAGGGTATGGACACGACCCAACTTTATTGGGTCAAATAGCAGATCCAAGTGGCCAAAGAGAACAGCAAGGTGAGATACTGCACACATGATTTAATGATCTAATACATACATGCACACGGCAGATACATAAATAGCGGACTTGGACTCTTTTGTTTTAATCAGGAGAGGAGTTTTTGAGACAAGAGATGTCACCATGCACATGGTTTTGAGACCAAGATGTACACTTTCATCTTCTGAAATAAATTTCCGCCGTTCCGCGAGTGCGGCAATCAATGGGTCCAAATGACGTTTAATTTCAATATTATCAGTATAATATCAATCAATATGTAAATATCTAGGGGAACTGACAGTAATGTGGTCGTCACAAATAGTGAAATGGATGAATCTGACAAATTCCGCAATATCTTCAGAATCGAATTTTTTTACAAAATAAATAAATTCAAATCAAACTGAAAAATAAAAGTTGGATGGCTTCATATTCTCCGAAAAAGTCCGCGCCAGATTGGCGGGATGAAGAAGGACAAAAAATCCAGAAGGCAGAGAAACAAAGGTGAAGAGGACCATGTAGAAGACGAAGAATACGGTTCTGATTACCAACAACAATACCCAACATGAGCTCATCATGAAGTAAAATAGATAGTCTCTTTAGAGGGTCATGCAGATTATGGATCATCAATGCAATAATTGTACAATGTTGATGAAATCATTTGTCAGCTGGTTGTCTTGTTATCATCACCACTGGATGTTCCTCCCCTTCCAACCTCCCCACTTTTGTTAATTTACAATGACTCTATCCCTCTCTACGAACCCTCCCCTCGTGTACAGTTATGACGCTGCTGGGAACGCGTCAACATAACACAATAGATTGCGGCTGCATGCAGTGTCAAGACCCCACTGTAAAAGGCGGGCGTCGGTCCCTCTTCTCTAATATTCTGCTAGTACATATAATTCGCGCAGCGCTGAATAAGTCAACTTTTGTAGATGCTTGAAAAATTACCGTAGAATGCCAGTGCGGCGATCAATAGGCCGGAATCTTGCTTGATTTTCAAATTTGAAATTCGAAATGCATTATCGCACAATTATCTAGGGGAACTGACAGTAATATCATCATTGTATCATTCGCAGTAGACATAATCTTTTGTTGATGCGGAAAAATATTATTTGATGCACATCATCAGCATAATGTAAATTTTATGTTTCACTCTCTCTTTATTTTGCACTTCTGGCATATAAGTAACACTTGGCCATATCCTCCTCTGACCCACTAAAGTTGTGCAGGGCTGTTGTTGAGCCGATCTTTTTGAATGCTCCTCTGCCGGAATATTGATTGATGACATTCAGTTCTTGAAAGGACCACAGCAGTCTCAAATTCTTAGATTGACTGAGATAAGAGTACAGGATTCTTAAAGTTCTTTCTGGGTCCATCACAAGATCATAACACCATATATGAGTGGCTTGATCTATGATATGACGATGTTGGTGCACAAAGTCCCCTTGGATCATATTGCACCTGTCAAACGGATTTCCAAACTGTTCAAGCTCCTCCTGAATCTCCTTCCCACATCTGACACGTTCTTCGAACCACTCGATCCCGGTAGCATTTAACCCTGGGTATTTTGCCGCTGCATATAAAATTGTTGCACCAACCCCACTTCCAACGTCAACTAAATGTGTCCCCTCTTCCCCCAGACCTACACCTTTCTTCTCTGCCTCTAGAAATGCAGCATCTAATCCAACCTGATCGATATGGCTGTATATCTTGCCAACAGTCTCTGGCACCTCTTCTATTTCTCCACCAATAAGTTCTGTTCTTTTGTGTAAAAGCCTTTGAATAGTTCTGTAAACTGCTTCTTGTGGCTGTTCGTGATCGTAATCAATCACATCGTCCACTGATTCATCATCTGATGACCACACCTCTTGATCGTCCATGCTGTAGTCTTCCTGGACATATTCTTCTTCGTTTGATGTTTCGTCATCCTGGTGATGTTCAATCGGGACACATCCGGGACAAGCACAATCGAAATTCAGCTCCTCTCGTTTGCAGTAACATACTGTTATCTCGTCTCCCCGCACAAAGTCATCAGAGGACAACCCGACAGGGTCGTCTCTTGCACATACTCGAACACGATTTATGGGACCGTTGGCGCGGTATTCCAAAAAGCCCAGTGGAGATATGCAGCTATGATTGACCAAGCTGATTATTCCAATCAATTGTGCCTCCTCCCTCAATGATGTCTCGATGAGTGAATTGTGCTGTTGAGAAACCATTGTCTTTCTCTCCCTTGTTGACAAAGAAATTCGTTGACCCTGAAGAGCTGCCTGTGCCTCTTTCCACGTTCCCACAAGTCGAAGTCCAAATCCATGTTTTCCTGTGATAAGCCTGTAAGGCCTGTTTGGTCCAAAAAGATCATGAGCCCAATTTCTGATTCTTTGTTTGAATATTCTCCTGCTTTTGTCCTTTTTCTCTCTGACATAAGTGGGGAATCGGCTGGTAGGACCGATTTTTGGCGGACTTTTATGATTATCCTTGTCTTGCAGAAGAGGGCTGGAAATAAAAGTTCACTTTGTACTTGCATTTTTATGATCATTCAGAATTTTGATCAATCATTAATTTGATCAACAGAAACCCAAGAAATTCTTTTATTATCCCAGATTAGTTTGTTTGTTGTTCTGTCATATATCCAGGGAGTTTAATTCTATAAGAGTTAATAACTGTATATGATAGGATTTATATATCAAACAAAAGAA
>MZNV01002857.1:0-25062 GCA_002081555.1 Protostelium mycophagum | reverse complement strand
GAACAAAGAAACAACTAATAAAACAACAATACAATTATAATCATTTTCATTTTTATTAATTAAAATCCAAAAAATAATTAATGCCAAAAAAATGACTATAAAGAATCATATACATTTTTTTTGAATCACAAGATCACTGTTGATGATGCAACAACTGCAACAATCCAACCCAAAGACCCACAAACACAGACACACTAATGTCTGTTGTGTTGTCAACAGTGAAAATAGCAGTTAATGCAGATCTCCAATATGATGTGCCGTTGTGTTGTCACAAACATTGGGATTGGAAATAATGATTAAAGCAAAAGTTGTGCTTCTTACTGCAGATGATATTAGAGATCTGCGTTAACTGCTATTTCCACTGTTGACAATGTAACAAAGCGCAATTTTTGCTTTAACCGCTATTTCTAATCTCAATGTTTGTGACGACGCAACAAATTGCAAACCACTCCACACCAACTCATCTCACCACTTCTTCCTGCCATCTCTGAGTTTGAGACACGTTGCGTCCTCATAAATCATTGGGATTGGAAATAGTGGTTAAAGCAAAAGTTGCGCTTCTTACCACAGATAATATCGGAGATCTGCGTTAACCGCTATTTCCACTGTTGACGACGCAACGTTACACAAGTCTAAGTGGTCCTTCATTATAATTTTCATTTCTGTCTTGCCTCTGCAACTCTCAGAGATGCTTGAAGAGCTAATCAATTTCAACTTGAAAAAAGACTTCCACCTCAGTCAACAGATTCTTTGAATGTGTCAGATTTCGTGGAGGACAAAAAAACATCGCGAGGATTCGGTCACATGAACCAGTTCAAGTATGTGGAGGAGTGTCCACGTTTCGTGGAATGCCCTGTTTGTATGGATCCCTTCACTGACCCTGTAATCTTCCAATGTGGGGGTATCTGCTGCAAAAGGTGCATTAGAGCTGGTAACGCCTGCACTCACTGCCATGATTCACGCTGTAAGACAACCGCAAGCGTTATCCCCATATTCCTGACACAAATGCTGGACTCTATGAGGGTTAAATGTGAATCGTGCAGATGCGAGATGGAGCGAAAAGGTATAGAGGAACACGTACGAGACTGCGCTAGAGGTGAGGTCTCCACCTATGAAGACTGCTACCTGATACTTATTAGAGGCATTGATGGAGAAGATACAGACATTAACACATAGATTACAAATAGTAGAACAAGAAAACATCGGACTTCATCAAGAGATGGAACAGATTCAAAGTGAAAGAGAGAGATTGCATCAGTCCACTGAGGAGAAGTTGGCCAAGGCCCAGACGAGTCATGGACAGCTCCTAAAGCAGTACACTGATATCTGTGAGAAGTACAGAAATCAACAGTCCACCTCCCATATGCTCGAACGTCGATTGCAAGTTTTTTCACAGATAGAACAAGAGAAGGAAAGACTCACCGATTTGGTTGCCACATGGAAGACCAAAGCCTCTGAATTCCAATCGGAGAGAGATCAAATCCGTAATGAGGTCAACAAATTGACTTCAACAACTGCACAGAAGAAAAAAAAGAAGAAAAAGAAGCCTGCAACCACAAACCCTCCGCAGGGGGCTCCACCCTCCATCTCTTGCTCTGCAGACAACTACAACTCGGACGGAACCATCTACAACGCCGAAAGCAGCAACTACTATGACAACAACTACCACTTCAACAACAACCACCACTTCTTCAGTAACAACTGTGACTCAGACTTCTTTGGCTATTAAAGTGTCCACACTCTTGTTGGAATATACACGCATCAAAATCATCTGTTTGTCTCACAAGTGGTTTAATGTCATGTGCATTTCTGTAATATCAACATGATTGTTCGTACACATCGTGATTTTAGTTATGTTTGTTGCGTCACAACCCGCCAGGGCGGAGTGCCCTCTCCTCGAAAATTGTCACAGTTATCGTACCTGGGATCAGTTGAGATTTGTTATATCGTGTTGTGTTCACTTGCACAAAGACAAAAGGTCACCTCTTAATTGCCAAAATGCATCTTTGATAAGAGCTTCAGAATGTCTTCAGTGTCTGGCCGCTTTGTAGGATCCATCGCTGTGCACTTCTTCCACAGTGGAAGGAGTGTTTTGTACTTGACTTCGACCTGTCACTTGTCATTTTACAGAGTTGTAGATGGGCGGTTACGTCGGGGGGGAGGTGGGGTTGCTCTCCTCTCAGGACGTCAAAGTGAGGTTTTTCGAATGTCATCAACTCATACATGATCATGCCGAATGACCACACTACAACCGTCAATTCTTCTGTTACAAAAAATTTTGTAGAGGATCAGTGTTGTAATTGTTATCAAATGGTTGTCATAGTGATACCACAATGTAAATGATAACAATAAATGTATAATATATTGATGTTCATAGTTACCGTCTGCATATTTTGTATAGCCTTTGTCTTTGCTGCCAGAGGGGTTCGATGCTACTTCTGGCGCCATAAAACTGTGATGACGTCATCACACATCCGAATACGGTGCATAGAATGTCGACAATGATATGGTCGACATATATGAAATTTCGACATTTGTAGATGTACATACCCGTCTGTGCCGACATTTCTGGTGTAAGTGGTCTTTTGCCCCCTCATAATTTTCGAGGTATCAAAGTCTCCAATCTTCAACTGTTCAATCTGTTTCATCGCGTCATACTGTACAAAAATCTGCGAAATTTCAGTGAGATTTCAAATACCTATACTGACATTTTCAGACTTCAAGTCTCTGTGCAATACAGGGGGTTTTAGGGTGTGTAAGTAATCGAGTCCTTTGGCAATCTACAACCGTCAGAACATCTCGAAAGAAAAAATTTCCCGCCAAAAATCTTTTTTCGAAATTCAAAAATCTCACCTGCTGCATGAATTTACAAATCTCTGCGGCCTTATAGAACATCGGGTACGTCTTTCCGTTGCTTTTGTTCAATTTCCGTCTATATATCTCATCATTGAGTGTAGATGAGTAAATGGACATGTACAGCCTAATCTCCCCCTCATGTTCTAAGATATCATGACCCAGATACTTGACAATGTTTTCATGATCGAGGCTCTCCATGATGGCGATCTCCCTCTTCAGAGGCTCGATCATCTGATGATTGTCATGACGATTCGGCATGATGTCATGACGTCATGTCACGTCATGTCATGTCATGTCATGATTGATACAAAAAATTGACGCACCTCCGGAATCTGCGCGATTTCTCCAGGCAAAATTTTGGCGGCAAAAGTCAGACCTAAAAATGTCACATCTCACTACACCGTTGTAGACACTCACCAGCGAATGATGCCTTATAAATCCGAGCCCCCGAACCGCCACCCCCCAAGACCTCCTGTAGTGTGACACGTGACCGGTCATGAGCGTCAAAGATGACGTCATCTGTCAACTTCCCTCTACTTTCTGCGATAGTCTGTGCGAGTTTGTCGTTTCTGGCCCGTTGTAGTTGGCTGTTCAAACTGGTCACAACCTCTTGGTATTGTTTTTGTGCCTGAAAATTCTCAGAAAATGTCCGTATAAGATTTTTTCAAATTAAAAATCTAAATTAAAAATCTAAATTAAAAATCTAAATTAAAAATCTAAATTAAAATTTAATTTTTTCCAAGCTTAAAATAAAATTTCTTCGTATACCTCAGCGACCCGGCTTCTCTCCGTCCAAATCATCTGAAATAGTTTAATATATCTCATCTACAACCTGCCACTTACCGTCTGCAACGATTTGTTCTCGTCCTGAACCGCCTTCAACTGCGCCCCCAGCTCAGAATTTTTTTGCACCTCTCGCATCAACATTTCGTTCTCTTCGCGCAGCCTTTTGTTGTCATCGCTCAACCTTTTCAACTGTTGTTGTACGGATACCTGATGACGTCATCACACGTCATCATTATGAGACCAGTTGCGGTTTCTAGTTTGCGGTAACTGTCATTTGGAATGTATTTATGAGATATAAAAATATAAATGAAGACCTATTGTAGACGGCCGATTTTATAAGATGAATTCATTTTATTTTTAGTAATCACAAGGGGCGGAGCCACCACAACAAGTCGCCTTGTACTACTTTTACGTACATCTTTTGCGATAAAATGAGATAAATCTTCAAGAGACGCTGATCCAATTCATCTTTTCGCATGAAATACCATTCTAAAAATAGAACATCGCTCACCGGAATATTCTCGTAATTTTCGGAGAAATTGTGAGGAAAATTCTGTGAAACAGTCTGTGGCTCCAAACTGGAACGCGGGGAAACGCCTTGACTGCTCATATTTGGCGTATTTAAATTTGAATTCATCACCGGGATCTTTTGAAATTTAAAAAAGGTTTTTTGGCGGGAAAATCTTCTCACCTGGGTGTGCGTGCTAGTGGTGTAAGACATCGCGAACTGGTTGTTGTAGACAGGATGTGGTTGTGTGATGGTGTTTAGCATGTGATGACCATCATTACTTCTTAATGTGTCATGACCTCTAAGCGAATCGTGGTTTCTGTCATGACTTCTTAACGTGTTCATCTCGTTCCTTAGCGTGCCCCAATTTCCCTGAACATTCTGCACGTTTTGTACGTTCTGTTGTAGATTGTGTTGTAGATTGCCGTTATTATGTGATTTTACGGTGTTTATGGCGTTTTCACTGCTATGCGACGACGGTTGCCGTGACCCCGGGTCACTCGTGTGGCTTGGGTGGTCATAAGGCACGTTAAGCTGTGAGCTTAAGGAAGGTGCCGGGTCGCGGTAACCGGAGGATAAAGTATTTGTAGACAGTGATTTCACTAGTCTGTAAACGTGAGATGTTTTTCGGACGCGAAAAATGTATGTGGAAAAATAATCGCGGGAAACTCGCATGTTTGAGATTCTGCGATTACACATCTGCCTTCTACAACAACCGAAAAGATGATGAAAATGTATTTTTAGGTTTCAGAATCTCGCCAAGAAGATGACGAATGATGACGTCACCTGTTGAATGCGGCAGTGGCAACGTTTTGGAAGGCTTCTTGTATGTTCGTATCCGATTTCGCCGAAACTTCCAGCATCGGCATATTGTACCGGTCTAAAAATTCCTGGAAAATTCAAATTTTCAAAAATTTGAAACACTCGATGTATGCGGTAAGATCACGAAACAGACACGGCTTTTAGCGTGCAAGAGATTTGGAGTCTTCAGAAGTATATGTCTATAAAATAAATTTTTACCTTGACCTGCTCGTCCTTGATTTTTTTCTTCTTTATATCACTCTGGAATTTTCAGCGACTTTTCAAACCGCAGAGCTTTACGGTTATAACCGTGATGGCTGCCGAGTGGCATGTTTTTCGCGCCAAAATAATCCAAAGTCTTTGTAAAACTGATGGAAAAGCACTTACTTTGTTGGCGAGTAATATTCTGGGTGTGCTTTTGTCGCCCACGTTTTGTTCGAATGACGTCACCCAGGCGTAAAGTTCCTCGAATCCCTTCTTCTTTGAGGCATCATACACAAACATCACCGCATGAGACCTTCTAAAGTAGCTGCTGGCAACGTTTCTGTAGGCGGGATGGCCAGAAGGAACGAGCTTTTAGAGGTCAAGGATTTCATTTCAAGGAAAAATGGAAAATCCATCATCAGGATACAATTTCGAGCGTGACCGTTCTTCCATTGATGTCCATGATCTTTGTGCGCTGTTGAAGTTAACCAAAGAAGATGTACTCGCGATCACTCAGACACTTACTGCATCGAAGCCAAGACCACTGCGATGACCTGGAAATACACCAGACTGAAAGAGTTTAGAAAAGTTGTTCGTTACACTATAACGAAGTCGATTCCCCTTACTGCAAAGCGGTCCACAATGCTAATTTTCCCCACTTGTTGGTCTCCTACGACCACAATCTTCAGCGTATCTGTCGTCATTCTTGGTGCAGGTATCCTGCTATAGTGTCCAAAATCGTCTCCTGTATCCATAACAATGTATGGCGCTGCCCATTTATCAGCCTCCATATCCATACATCACAAAGAACCTGCTCACTTTATGTAACTGTCTCCCTTCGTCAGAAAATTGAAGGAGGACGCGAATTGGTGGTGGTGCTGCTGCACCAGCTCGAAAAACGTTCTGAATTTCGCCGAATTTCGTCCAAGATTCAACTTGAAATGTCCCACACCGTGTCGACATTCCAGAAGGATGTGTCGACATTCCTGACCATGCAGAAATCAATGAGAGATGGGAATCTCATTCTGAAACAATATGGAGGCAAAGATCGATTGTTAGCACTTAGAGGGTGTTGAAATAGTTTCATCTTTATTCACAATAATTCACACTGGAGATAAGGAATAGATTTGCTCCAGAGGTATCTCCACTGTTGGACTGTTTGTGTCAGTCATTTGAAGTTGGAAAAACATCATCCACAAGTATTGGTCGTGTTAGTGCTCGCACATTGCATTGATTGATTGATGTAATCCGAAAAGCCACAAGTCTTTGCAGCCCCACGAGGATGTGAAATAAATCTTACCTCCCCATAGGTCCTGTGACAAGAACATAGTGAGCCTCATCATCTTCACGATCATGCGGGTCTGGTGTCTCATAGACGATGGGCTCGATAGAGGAGGTGGAATCCGTCTCGTATTGACCGCTCACGACTTCAGCAGTGGGGAGTCTCGGTGTGACGGGTGTGAGACCTACGGGGTCAGGATGTCTCAAAGTCTTATACCCCTCACGTCTTTCGTTGTTGTGGTATACACCGGATGTGGGTGCTTCTCTAAGAAATTTCAATGAAAATTCAGGTTATTTTTGGCACCAAATGTACACGGGAAAAGTGGTACAAATCTTTGTGAATTTTCGACGAAATTTCTCACCCCCTATTGAGTAGACTGGGTAGTCGGAGTCTGTTTCCAAATAACTCTCCCATGGTCTTGTGGATCTTCGAGAAGGTTGTTCTGTCATCTGGATTTTTCCTCCAACAATCGAGGAGAATCTCCCACATAGCGGGGGGACACCTGTCAGGCTGTTCTAAAATTAGACCTCCGGGCACCTGTAGAATTTTCAGGGAATATTCAAGATCATTTTTTGCTGGAGAAATTTCGATTTGAATTTCGGATGAAATTAAATTTTATTTACCTTTTCAGCGACTTCTTTGTTTGTTAATAGTCGATATGGCACTATTTTATTTAATTCTAATTTCAATATTGTTTATCTTTTTATTTCAATATTTTATTACTATTTTTATTTTAATATTTTATTTCCATACTTCATTTCAATATTGTCTTATTTAATTTTAGAATTTTTTTATTTCAATATTTTTAGATTTTTTTCGTTTGTATATTTTTTATTTTTCATTTCAATATTTTTTTTTGAAAAAAAATCACCTTGACCAAAAGTGAAGATCTCCCAAACCTAAAATTCGTCAAAAAATCAGAGAATTTTAATTCCAAAAGAATGAAACTCACCGTAACTCCGAATGACCACACGTCACTTTGACTGGAGCTGACGTGTTGCATGATGACTTCGGGGGCGGCCCATCTGTATGGAATGGCTGAGCCCCTGGCACTGTAGACAGAGTCCTCCCTGCTAAGCCCGAAATCTGCGATCTGCGAATGTGAGTGGCTGGTTGTAGATGGAAGATCTTCACCTTGACTCTGAAAGACTCGTCCAGGAGGAGGTTTCGAACGGCTAAATCTCTGCGAAAATTCAGGGAGATTTCGGCGAGAATTCGTGATCTGATCACCTGTGGATGACAGATTTTGATTGTAGATACATCATTCCTCTGGCTGTCAAAAATTCAAAACTGTGTCGAGATTTTTCTTGGAAATTTCGTCGAATTTTCAAGGAAAACTCACCAACATCCAAAGCCATTTTGAGTAAATCGTCACTTTGAAGCAGATCTGTTTTTGATCTGTCATGGAGAAAACTGTCCAGAGAACCGTTCTCAGCATACTCCGTAACCTGTTGACGTCATCACACTTCGTTGTAGATTGTCGACACGCCCTGAATCTAAAAACAGAAGATTCCCCTCACCATGTACAACATCCCGTTGTTCATGAGATGCACTCCGAGGAGTCTGACCACGTTGGGGTGATTCAATTTCCTGGAATATTTCAGTCTACATCGTTGTAGATGGCATAACGTACTGCATAAGTAGAATCTCTTCCTTGAAATGTAGGTCTTCTGCGGCATTTTGAATTTTTAGACCTTTTAATGCCACCAGAGTACCGTTCCTTTTATGATGAGTAAAATTCGAAGAAAATTCGGGGATATTGTTTCGTCATCATCATCGAGATGAAGAGAGATGACGTATGTACGTATGATGACGTCATCAACAGACAGTTTGATAGCGAGTGATTGAAAAATGAGATGTCACCATTCGCCCTTGAACACCTGTCCAAAAGCACCAGCACCTATGACGGATTGTACTGTGACATTTTCCAGTAAAAGTCTGTCCATAGCTTGTCTCATTGCCTTGAGCTGGTGACTGACATGTGTCAGAAATTACGAATGAAAAATCCACAAATTTTATTTTTCAAATTTAAATTTTAAATTTCAAATTTAAATTTTAAATTTCAAACTTAAAATTTAAATTTAAAATAAATCTCCTACTTCTTCTTGACTTTTCTGTGATGTCTATAGAGGATGAAAGCTACAATGCACACAATCATTAAGAAGACAAATACACCGATGACGCTGCCAACAATCTTGGCCGTGACCGTGTCTGGCGGGATCGGATATACCTGAATAAGTCATTGAAATTTCAACAAAAAACTATTGATAATATATAAAAATATCAATAACTTGAATTTTTAAAGTTGATGGTCTCGCCACACCAAATAATTAAATTAAATTAAGATTAAAATGAAACAAAAATAAATTATATGAAATGAATTTAAACTTAAAATAAATGCTCACAATCTTCGCGATGGGAAGTGTTTCGGGAAGTTGAGATCTTTCTTGTGTGTCTATCAAGCTATATATAAAAAATGATGATGAGGGTGCATTGTTTTGTGATGTTGTGCTCTGACGACGAGCGTTTTTTGCGGGACCGGCGACCGAGACGTCCAATTGTGTTCCATCTACAACCATCAAATTTCATTTTATTTTGATCATTAAAGGGGATTTATTTTTTTTAATTTCAAGAATGAGGAGTTGGAGTTACATGATGAGCCAGTATAACTGAGACGCTCGGGATCCAAGTTTCCAAACTGTGCTAGATTTTGAAGAAAATTCTGTGAAAATTCAATCCTCGTAGTTGGTCTCGTTGTAGACGTACCGAACCCCCAGAGGGCTGTGACAGGACAACTCGGAATTTTTGAGACTGGAAGTCGTATGTTTTGCAGGACGCTTTACAATTAAAATAGGTTACTTGTGGTATTGGACAAGTGAAGTTATTCCCGCGAAAATCGCAGTTCCTGGAACGAATGCTCAGCCCAGATTCGTCGGAATTTCCACGAAATTTCGACTCGAAAATTCACTGAAATTTCACACTCACGTCAAGTTGCTGATCATTCCGATGTTGCTGGCATTGTTGAGTAAATTCCCGCGTAAATTCAATGTGGACAACAGTGGGTGGGTGGAAGCATCAAGTGACCCGATTTCTCCGATCATATTTGGATTTCCACTGGCATCTAACACTTCTAATAACACCTGTGAGTTGAAATTCGGCGGCAAACTGGATGAAATTTCAATGGGATTTCGAGTTACGTATTGGAGATAATGGTTTACGCACCTCAGCAAGTTGTTATTGCTGATATCCATCTTTACCAACTTTGAAAGACTTGAGATGCTGGGCATATTCCCCGTAAAGTCATTATCGCTGCAAAGATTCATTTTATTGTTGAGATTTTTTTGTGAATATCGACTGCCAAAAAAATATTAAATAAGGATTCATTTTTATTCTTGAATTTTTTTTTGCAAAAAAAAATTTCAGATAAAAAATTTTACATAAAAAAAGATTTAAAAAAAACTTTCTAATATAAAAAAACTTTCTAATATAAAAAACGAGGATATTCACCTGAGGTTTAGACTTGCCACCGAAGATAACGTAGAGACGAAATCGACACCTGGAAGATTAAAAATAAATGTATTAAAGACGTTACCTCCAGACAGGCTGTTATTACTCAAGTCCAAGAATGTCAGGTCACAAAAAATCGGTGGGACCTATCGTATTTAATAATCATTAAAATATATTTTTGTCGACAAGAATACGACAAATTTTTTTATAAAGAAGATATACCGGTCCAGCCAAATTGTTGTTGCGCAAGTTCAAAGTCTTGAGGCTTCGGATCGTCCCCAACTCTGGTGGAATATTTCCGTATCTACAACCCGTCAATATGTCAAAAATGTCAAAATGGCACTCACATCTGGTTGCCTGACAGGTCAAGTGTATTGAGTTGCTGTATATTTTTAATGAGATTTATAATCAAAGCGTTGTAGATGGCGCACCTCAAGGTTTCCTATTGCCGCCGGGATTTCCGTACTAATCAAATTATCTGTTGATGACGTCATCATACGTACATATACGTCATCTCTTCTCATCTCAATGATGATGACGAAACAATATCCCCGAATTTTCTTCGAATTTTACGATGTTTTAAAGAAATGAAACACTTACTTGCTACATCGAGATAGTCGAGGTGTGTTATAAAAGTGAAGGGGGTTAGATCCCGCGCGCTCAGCTGGTTGTGGCTCAGTGATGCCCAAGTCAGCGATTGTAGAACGGCAAGGGTGGGGGGGAGGTCCCCGGTGAGCTGGTTGTAGTCGAGACGTACTGTTTGTAGAGACACGAGACCCGCAAGTGACGGGATGCTGCCACCGATGTGGTTGTAGGACAAATCCACCTCGTAAGTATTCAGCATCTAAGAAATCCGAACTTTTTATGAATTTTAAAATAAATACCTCGACCAACTTTGACAAAAAAGCTATAGGAAGTGGAATGTATCCGGTCAAATTATTGTTGCTGTAATATTCAGACATTTCCACGAAATCTCACCGAAGTCCACGAAATTTCATCGAAATCTCACTTGAAATATGCATAAGTGATGGATGTGAGGTATTGGATGTTGGCAGAGAGCTGTCCAGTGAAGCTGTTGAAGGACATGTCTATAAATGTGACGGGTGAGAAGGCTGCAAAACGACTAGAAATCGGCCCAGTGAAGCGGTTGCGGCTCAAGTCGAGGAACACTAAATTTCTGCGAAATTTCAGCATCTACAACGGTGATATCGCACAGCTCCACTCACATGAGTGGGGACAGCAGGTCGGGCTCCACCGTTCCGTAGAACATATTGTTGGAGACGTCAAGTGTCTGCATGGCGGCGGTGACATTCCCCAGGCGTAAAAGTCCTGACAGCTGGTTGTTGTTGACAGACAACAAACGAAGGTTCGTATTATTCGTGATGGGTGCCAGAGTGCCGTTCAAGTGATTGTCAGCCAGATTGAGCTGCGTAAGTGTCGGGATATTAACGTATTCGACCGGAATATTCCCGGAAAATTCGTTGTGTTGTAGATTGAGAACCTGAGAGAGCTAAGGGATTATGGTGTGGAAATTTCCAGGAAAAGTGAAAATCACAAATAAAATTGTCTGATATCTTGTGCTGGTTACCTCTATCGATGGCATGCGAGACACTCCTGCTGGTAGAGATCCATAAAACTGTAGAAATGAGTCCGGAAAATTCACGGAAAATTCACATTATTCTGGGATAAATACAATATCCGGAGATTCTTCAATGCTGACAAGTCCTCCACAATTCCTGTCAGGTTATTATTGTTGATTTGGAGCAAGACCAAATTCGACGCGTTGTAGTAGCCTGTCATAAGGTCAGAAAAAGAGTGAAGACGTCGTGGTGAGATGTCTTACTCTGTGGAATATTTCCCTGAAAATCATTCGCGTGAACACGGAGAAATACCAAGTTTGGCAGGTGTGAAATTTCAGGTAGAACTCCAGAAAATCTAATGAGATCAGTGAATTCTCCATGAAATTTCACGGAAATTTCACTCACCCATTGATGCTCAAGTCTAAAAGTTGAATAGCACGAAGACCGGCGACGAGACCCCCAACTTCTGCACAAAATAAATAATCACGATCGTTGTAGACGGCAGGCAACACTTACCTCCAGTCAATATGTTACTGAAAATGGACAAGTATCTGTAAAAATTGAGAGAAGAACGTGACGAGTTGTAGACGTACTGTACAGATGGCATTTGGTTCCATGAACTGGGGATCTCTCCGGTGAGATGGTTGCCATTGACATCGAGATATAGTAGATCTGTCGTTGTGTCAGATGCTATGCATAACGAAAACTTGCGGTATTCACGGTTGCGTACCGCACACTCTCACGTTAACAAACGCGAAAAAATACTCACTCGAGAGTCCTCCTAAAGACGCCGGCAGAGGACCCTCTAAAGTGTTACTGTTGAGGTCCACGTATTGCAAGTTTGGCATCCTCCCAAACATGTCAGGTATCTGACCTGTCAAACGTCACACTCGTGTCAACTTTTATTCTCATACAAACCAAAGAAACGGTTGCAGCTGAGGTCTAACCCTTCTAAAATAGCAAGAGAAGATAGATCAGGAATCTGTTAATCCATCAATTAAATCATTAAAATGATCGAAATGATCCCAGCAGATGGATGTATCTTCACCTGCCCTCCTAACAGGTTATTCGAGACGTTTAGAAGCCGAAGATATGTTGCTGTCTTGATGTTGGCGGGCATTGTCCCTGCTATGCGTCAATCTCATCATCTACATACAATTCACCTGTGAATTGATTGTTGCTTGCATTGAATGCAGAGAAGTATGGTTGTGTGAAGAGTTCTGCAGGAATGGGGCCTGACAGACTGTTGAAGCCGAGGTTGAGGGATACGATTGGGAAGGTCAGAGTGGTGGGTAGCGAACCGACGAGGTTATTGTTGGTGAGATCGACTTTGACGATCTTCAAGATGGAGAAGGTGGTACATTCAACACCATAGAATTGGCAGTGATCTTGTCCTGACCACCCGGTATTATTCTTCCAATCATCACCTGAACATTTCATTTTACCGTTCGAAACGAAAGGAGAATCGCCAGAAGTGGTTCACGAAAGTGATGGTGATCACCAAAGTGCATACCTCCAGTGGCTTTATAGAGGTCTCTTAAACCACTCAACACGTCTGCCTTGATCAAATATAATACCAGAGTCAACAAGAACACTCTTCTCATCATCTCATACGGGGTGGTGTGTGGCTGCGTGGTTACTGCGGAATGTCCTCCCTACGATGACAAACCCGGTGGAGTTTCGAACGACACCCCGAACTTATATAACAAGAAGTGACAGTGTTACTGACCGCCCGCACAATGGTCGACCTTTATGTAATAAGGTGTGAGCTCATCTCTCAAATGTGTCGCCCGTTTGGTCTGTGGTTGGGGAAACCTTCTCACCTTGATGAAAAATATGGTTTCTATGACAACCGTAATTCCCGTGTCGTCAACACCAAGTGTCGGAACCAGTTCGTGATGTCTTTGAAGAGCAGCGACCAAGAGGATATATTGTTGCGGACCGCACCGACAGCCTCTATAACAGCCTCTGTAATAGCCTCTGTATCAAGTTCGTTCGAACAAACACTTGCAACAGTGTGGATGAAGAATGAGCACGTAACCTTTAGACATTGACAAAAAAATAAACCACATTAAGGTCCTTGTCTGTGCGGCCAAGTGGAGTTTTCCAAGAGAAGGTTGTCTAAACATTTATATCGTAAAGGTGCGGCGATGACTCGTAACATTATTTATTGATTTCTTTCAGAACATCTGGGTGTTCCTTCTCTATAAAAGAATAGATCTGTTCGTCTGTAAAGCGATGTCGTCCGACCTGAATGGAAATCAACAATGATTTGGGTGTATCATACATCACCTCTTTGCCATTGATATGAAGGACTGGAATGTCATGTTTATACAGATCCCAATGTGTTCTATTCTGTGTGATGTCCATCTTTTGTATCGTGAGGGGCACCTGGCTTTGTCATCTTAGCGACATTCTAACGGCTCGCCACCTTCATCTGCACTCGTTCAACTGCCTCTAAAGCTGGCACACAAAGAGTGCATCCCTTCTTTGTAAAGAACTGTGCGACAAGCTTGCTCATCTGTATTATCTTGTGATGGTGTGATCTGATAATCGGCTATGAAATTCAAAAAAATAAAACGGTCTCAAATATTTGTGTCCTCTATATTTGCATTCTGATGATCATGATGTCTCTCTCATCATGACATCTTGATTCTTAAATCATTGAGGTCGTTCTTGTCCTGCACAATGTCCAATCCTTTCTCATTTGCCAAGTGTAACAAGCAGATGAAGCAAAAAGGCACCGACACGTTTGGATCCTTCGCTGCTGGTATGTCCGTTAAGACATCGGTGAAGCCGATGACCTCCTCCTCTTTCATCTGTGACGTCATCATTAGACATGATGATGAAATAATGTAAAGACTTACACTCTCCACAGAATTCCAGATGGACTCTTTCAGCGCTTTGATGTCTATCAATTTGGCGGAAGTGGCGTACCCTATCCGGTCAGAAAATTCCAAGAGTTTCGATCTTTTTATTTCCGAAAATAAAAAAAGAATAAATACAAAAATTCTACTTTAATTTTTAAAAATTTAAAAATCTCAAAAAATCTTTAAAAATGAGGATAATTTTCACCTATTTTGATTTGTTCAATTTTTCTGGGTTCTTCGACAAGTTGCGGGAATGCCAAATCTTCAAATTCTGCCAAGTCCACGGTCCCTTGCGGGCCATTATTTACGTCTGAAATTTCTCAGAATCTTCAGTTGTAGATGGGTTGTCGACAGTCTACAACGATAATTACCCGGTTCATAACCAAAGCCTTCGAAAGGGTTGTCCATGGGAGCTTGTAGCTCGTCATTGTGCATGCCACCATCGTCCATCTCGTCGTCAGTTGGCGGCGCATCTACAACGCGTCAATTTGAATTCTTGAACGAAGTGATATTATGTGTGATAATTGCATTTTTACACTTTTTAAAATATATACAATAAATACATCAAATTGAGTTAAAGTGATATTCCATGTCCAGAGATCACCAAAAGCCTCAAAAAACATAAAAAAAACACGAAAAACACCATCGTCCTCTTTCATTTTTCTGCGGCTTTGCCGCAACATTTCTGATCTCATCTACAACACAAAAATCGACAAGTTCGCACTACCTTCCAAATCTTTGTCTCGGGCCATATTACGCGCAGTAGAAATCTTCCACTCTGGTTTAGAAAATAAATGTGTCAATAATCTCATATCGTAACGGACGTCCACCGGCAGTACATTATTCTTCATGATGTTCTACAACTTGTCAGTGGTCTATTTTTAGGTCCAGACTGACCGCTCTTCTGGCGGGAAGTAATGTGTTGGTTTTGGAGGGGGCGAAGAGTTCGTCGGCGGGCTCTTCAAAACTCTCAAAATCTAGGAAGAAAGGTTCCCTCCTTCGACTTGGCCGTTTGTCTTTCTTCTCTTCTGTGTTATTGCCTTCTGCCGTTTCTGCCGTTTGGACGGGAGCTTTCAAAATTTAAATCCGAATTTTGGCGGGAATCGAATGATTGACGAAAAAAGAGAATTTTGGCGGGAAAAGAATCAGACCTTTTTTGAACTTCCAATGGGCCGGGCCCGCCCAATTCTGCATCTTTTCGGCGTCAAAGAATGCAAATTCATGTGTCTTGTCATTCGCATCGGTCTCAACCACAATTTGTGTTCTAGGCTTTTCGTTCTGTATCACCATCAGCTACACATGGTGACCATGATGTGAGGTCATCACATCGAAAACTTACTTGGCGTAGATCTAAGAAGGCAAAACCGTCCTCGTTGTTGTTGTCTCCTTGTTCTGCCAAAAGATATTCCAGGAGCTTGTCTTTGCCAGCATCCGCGTCGTGATCATCTAAAATAATCAACAAAATTAATTTTTTGTGGCAAAGTGCTGCGGGAAGACCGCACGTTGACAGACTTTTTGTTGAATAGTGCAGAAAGACACTTGCAGTTCATATCGTCTCACAAATTGCAAAGAGAATACGCCCAAAGATATCTCACCGTATTGCATTATGACATCATTGTGATCTTCGACTATGACGTCATCAAAAGCTTCAATTGCGTTGAATTCGTTCAAGACATCGTCTTCTTGCTCCTCATCTCTCTTCTCCTCGTTAAACCGGAAATTTCTGAATGTCGGACATATTTGTAGCGCTTCAATGTCGACACTCGACCCGCTCAATCTCGCTGTGGGAGTTATTGTCGACATTTTTGAGCTGTGATATACCTTGTAAAGCAGTAATGTCGCAGTTTTGGTCGGCTTCATTGGTTGTGTCATTCTTCTTTCTGTGCGCGTCTGTTGAATCGAAAACGATTTGACATCTTCCAAAAACACTGAGTCTGTTGGCCAATAATCCCCTCGCCCCTCCTATCTTTTTTTATCTCTATCGTTTCGATATTATTTTTAGATTACATTTTTTAATTTTGAAAATGATTTTTAAAAATACAAGAAAAATAAAATCAACTAACCCTCATCAAAAGACGCAGAAGTCTTTCGGAACAAAGGATCTACTTCAAACTCTAAATCGAATTTCGACAACGTGATGTTTTCAAAAGTATCCAATGTGCTTCCACCACCACCCTGAGCTCTTCTTATTCTCTTTGTCTCTGTCGGGCCTGAAATTTTTATTGTGGTATTTGAAACAAATGAAATTTCTCAAAAAATAGACTGACCTTCGTCTGCATCGTCTTTGTCACCATTCTCATCGACTTGCTTGCCTGTTTGTGATAGTTCGTCCGTGTCGTCTTCTCCTTGCGCCACTATCACATATTAATTTCCGATTATTTCTCACGTGCCAATCCAGGCCAGAATATATAAATAATAAAAGAGAAAACAATCTCACTTTCGGTTCGGTTCAGACCTCCCAACACCTTGTAAATGTTAGTGTAGACACTGTCCACACGTGTGGAATATATTTTGGACATGGCGTCCAGTGTGGTACCCGCGGCTTGAAAATTGGCGTTCTCTGCGTTATCTTCGATTTGTTTGGCCATCAACACGTCCGTACTATAGTCGATCAAGTTCAACTCCCAAGTGTTTTTCTCGTTGATTTTCTGGGAAAAAATTAGTTGGAAAGATTTTGTATATTTTTTCTGATTTTAAAAAAATAAAAAAATTTTCTACATTATTGGAAAAATTATTTCTCTGATTTGAAAAAATATTTTCCTCTCACGTTCTCTGTGGACAAACGGATGCAAGAAGCGTAGAGCTCACTGAGCTGGGCATTATTAAGCATCTTCTTTCTGTTTTTGTGTGCCTGCTGCTCTTCTTCTAAAGAATTATTCTGGCCGCCGATGGATTTTCGGCTGATTGAGGAAGGCTCTCTCATTTGGACTTCTTCCCCCGCTGCGTAAATTTTAAATGGTCGAGTGGCGCGAAAAATTATTTGTAAGAAGCAGAATTGTATGATCATGGGCATACCTCTTGACTTTCTTCTCTCCCGCTTTTCTGCCTCATCATCATTCTCTTCCATTAAGACCTCCGTCACAGTACTATTCTTCCTGGAGAGAGCGAAACCAACACTGAGACGTTTCTTTGGCTTCTCTTTGTTTTTTTCCTTGGGCTTTTGGATGATCTCCTCTTCGCTCGAACTATCGACGTCATTTTTTGTTTTCTTCGGAGAGACAGGCTCATCATCCTCAGTATCAGTCGGCGGAGATTGTATATCTATCTTTGTCTTTATAGTCCTCTTTATGCGCATGGTTAATTCACGTGATTGGTTTTTGATTTCTGATGACAGGAATTTTGGCGGGAAAATTCGTTCGTCGGTTGAGCGTCTACAATGCTGAAGTTGCAAAAAAGTTGGAATGCACAAAGCATGTCAGGGAGACATCAAAAAGATGATGATGAAGCTGACGAATCAATTCCATACCATGACAGTGAAGATCCATGGCTGCGAAATTCGTTAACTGAACAATACACAAGATTCAAGGTACCCTCTTAATAATCACATCATGATTTTGATCTCACTTCATAGGTATGGAAAGATTGGAGCACAATTCATCGTAGGAAATTGTTAATCCTCATCACAACTTGCCTATTGGCTCTTCAAGCCTTCCTGATCTCTGAAGTAGTGAAACATCACGTGAGATATCATCCTCTCTAATACAACATGATTTGACACAATCAGGCACATAAGACTGCCTCTTCCATTTCCATCACATTCATGTTCGAATTATCCAAGGTCGCCTCTTGTCTGATTTTATTCGGTCTGAAAGGATCACCTAGCCAGGTAATTTGGTGTTCTCTGACTTTGGTCATAGACATTCCTCGACGGTTTCCCGCCCTTTTTCTGGCAAAGGTTAAATCTTTAGAAGAGCAGATGGGCGGGAGATCAGAGGAGGAGGCGGCTGAAAAGACATCAGATCATTCTAACAGACTGGGTTTTTTTCTTTGTTCCTGCGGCTCTGTATGTGGCTACGGACATCATCACCTTTCAGATCCTCTCATCTCTAAAAGAACCGACCACTTTTGAGGTGAGGCATTATGTGTTGGTCTTTGTGTAATGATGTGAATGACGGCTGCTGTACAAATGAAATCTCTTGCAAGTTGGGATGTGGGATTCTTACCGCATGGATTGCGGTTGCGTACCGTGATCTTCGCGTTAATTAACCAGTCTATATCCTGATGCATCTTTGACTTCTTCAATGCAGTAATTATTGTTTGAAGCTCTGCTGCAATAGGAAAACAACCCCAGCAGTGTAGTCAACATATAGTTGTCTTGTGTGCTGCAGCATTGATACTTCTAAAAACTTGGACAATAAACACGTAATCTTAATTGATGCAGGTGCTGGGAAATATTCGTGTCATCACGACAAGTATACTCCACAAGATCGTTTTCAACGTGAGATTCCCGCGAAATTTCATTAAAATATCACTTATATCTTTCAGACACAGATAGTGAATGTCCAATGGGCGGCATTGCTGTTGCTGTGCATTGGGTCAGCAACAAGTCAACTTGTCACTTGTGGCACACAAATAACCTCAAATCTAAGCTGGGGTGAGTTTTTGCGACCATCTACAATCGTGTAGAACCGAAAACGATCCACACATTCTCCCAAACGAGAGGATCCAATATGACATTTTTGACAACCCCATCTACAACTCACAGAAAATTCCAGGAACATTCTTCATGGTCCTCCTCTACTCGCTGCTTTCTGCTGGAGGCGGAATTTCGGTGGAATTTATGATGAAACGCAGGAAAAATGAATCTTTGTTGTTTCAAAACATACAGATGCACAGCATGGGCGCCCTCTGCAATCTTCTACTGCTGCTCGTACTGTATCCCACGGAAATGGCGCAGGTGAGGCTTTACACCGTTGTAGATGGTCATCGCGTACGTGTTGTTCCATGAAGATCTTGCAAAGATAAAACCAGAAAAATCTTCAAATGTTTACAAGAACCATTTTATTTCACGTTTCATCTGAATGAGAAAGGTCGGTATAGTACAGCTCGGCCTTGGCAGGGACGGTTGGCTCGTCGCCACGGTCATTCTGAACAACACCCTCTGTGGGCTCTGCGTCTCGGCCATTATCAAGTATTGTGGCGCGATAGACAGGGTGTATACGCACACTATGGGCATGCTCGTCACGATGTTGGTTTCTAGCATCATTTTTATGGAGGTGGGTTGTCTACACACATAGCTTTAGAAGCAAACAAATCGTCTTGCAGCCGTCGAAATAAACGGTCAAAAATTCAAATCTGAAATCAACAGATTCCCGCCATCCAACTGATTTTTGGCGGGATAATTGTCAGTATATCACTGTACCTCTTCTACATCGAGGCAGAACTGCACAAGCCGCACCAAGAGAAAGAGTATTGAGATATCATAGTTGTACATGGAGATGTCGCACAAAGTTTCAGTCCCGCCATGGACTCGGTTGCACTACAACGCGCATAAAGATTTTTGAAATTTCGCGTCTGACATTTTGGCGCGAAAACACTTTCCGGAGTTTGTACCGTGGCGCGTCGCGGTAACTAACGACAAGTTCTGATACATATTTTATTTCTTCAAGCAAACTGGAAGCAGATTTGGGCGGCACCGTTGAGTACAGCGGCTATAATGGCGATGTACCAGCCTGCTGGTCCGTGGCTATAGTTACCACCTGTCAAAGTCAGATCTTCATCTGATGTAAAATGAAGACAAACCTGAAAACCAAAAGCCATTGCAGTCGGAAGCCGAACTGCCTGGAATGGTAACACATTGGGGGTTGTAGTAGCTGTTGTTTGACCATGCTTTAGAGACACCCACAGACCAAGCGATGATGGCAGCTAAAAGAGTAAGAAAAGGGGAGTGTTAGTGTTCTTACCGATGACAAAAATGGTAGAGAGGAGGGAGGAGATGGTTCTCAGAGCTGAAATGTATGATCAGAACATGATTCAGAAAACGTTCAACTTACTGGAAGAAGCGGCACCAGTGACCATGGAGATGACGACAATGAAGCAGCCGAGCACGAGAGCTACAAGCATCAAGGCGAAACCGACGTTGTAATATTTGATCAATTCACATTGGGTCGGATGCGCCCCATCAAATGGGTTATTACAAGCATTTCTCCAGTTCGCGGGGTAGTTCTAAAGGATTTAGAAACAGTTCGAAATCATGCGTTACATACATTGCAGGTATTAGAGTTGCAGTTACCTCTGGTCATACAATATTGTTGAAACCATCCGGTAAGGTAGAGGACAGTGCACTTATTGTCACCGGAGCCCGTTTCAACTGAGTCATAATACCTGGATGTCTTAGCGCATAGACACTCAAACTGATGTCAACTCACCAAGGCATGGCAAGGGAGAAGACGATAAGAAGAACGCTGCCAACAGCAATTCCAATACCAGCCTTACGAAGTCTGCTTGTTTTCTCGCCGAAGAAACCCATGTCTTAAGTTTTACAATATACTGGTATGTGCCTGTCTGTATGAGACTCCGCTGCGGCCTTCGATGAGTCGTCGCCTTGAAAAATGCGAAAAATGGGAAGAGCCGCTGTTTGACGTCGGCTTTCAAATGATATGGCAGATGTCAGAACTGCCAAATATCGGGGTCTTTATGTCTCCCTCTGTCACCGCTCCGTCCTCTCATCTTCTGAATGTGGGGACAAGATGCAGGATGATGCAGGGGGTTTCTGACACGATGAGAACCCAGATAGAGATGTCGGAGGACAGAGTCACATAAACCAGAAGACCTCCAAAACATGCACAAACGCGATCCATGCGGGGGAACCAAATGCGAAAATAAAATGCGAAAAATTCGAAAAAAAGAATTTGAAGATATTTTCACTTCCGAAAAGACCCGAAGTCTGCATGAGACCATTCTATACATGTCATACAAAACGGACGCAGTGCCAAATCGGGCAAGTCCTGTGGCTCTCGTGAAGCAGGCCGACACAGGCTTGGAAGAGGGCTCTGGCGATTTGACCCACTGGAGGATATCAGTTCAATGTCCGAAATGTCGGATGTCGCTTGACACCCTCTAAAGATACACGAGCTTTTAGAATTGCCAAATACGGTGTGAAAACTCTGTGTTTCTTTTGCCGCATACCACCAACATTCAACAATATTTAAATAAAAT
This sequence comes from Protostelium mycophagum, assembly GCA_002081555.1. Taxonomy (NCBI): domain Eukaryota; phylum Evosea; class Variosea; order Protosteliida; family Protosteliaceae; genus Protostelium; species Protostelium mycophagum. The sequence goes on along the minus strand of MZNV01002857.1, from coordinate 3,510 downwards.
ACCTAAGACAAATAATAAAGCCTCGATTGTTCCGCTGCCAGTGGACGCTGAGGTAATCAGTACCATAATAAAAAACACGATTATTCATTTTAACAGATTTAAATTTAAAATGTAAAAATATACCAAATGTAGAAAAATGAATCTCGTTTCTACAACACCAAAAATCCAAAACATTACTTAATTAAATATATAGTATTAAATACCTTTTGTGGCGATGACGTTGGATGACGTGATGAACAATGTGAGAAGGCAATTTAATTGTGACAGATGGTACCTCCAAATCATGCTCAAAAAAATGAAACCTTTCCCAAAACTGCTCATAACAATCCCTCGACAAAGTATTGGTATACTGCACGATTTTAAATTTATAATTTTGGCGGGAAATCATACCTCGGCTCCTCCTTCCTTCCCAGTAATCTTGATCCCACCCTAGTGGCGATCACGACTACAACGGTGTAGATGAACAGTTCTAGTGCTGTGATTGTGGCGGTCATGGCGTATTCTGTAAACTCTATTGAAATCTCCCTTGAGATGCTGCTCTTGTCAAACATCGGATTGGTTGTAGTGCCAGATTGACAATTCCATTGTGTGTCTGGTTGTAGTTATGATTGTAAATTGCCAAATATATTGTAATTAATCATTTTGTCATTTTGTTTGGCTTGAGAGAGCGCGAGACACGCTGCAATCGCTCAGTAGCAATTTGATCCATTTGTTTGTATATAATGAGACTTCACATCAACAAGGTCTTTTTGTTCAATCTCTTTACGATGAAAGAGACATACATGACTCAAAGAAGAGGAAGATGGCAAGTATCTTGAAGTATCCATTCTGTCACATTATCAGAGCTGATTTTGGTTAGTACATGGAATTACTTACATATGGTGAGTCCTCCTCGGGTGAGTTGAACAACAGATGTCTGATTGCATTAGATACCTTTTTTTTGTTCTCTTATGTGAGGATTTACCTGTATATTTGTGTCCGCAAGAGGATCAGATCTAAGAATTGTATTGTGAGATCATACTCTACGTATTTGTCTGCCACTTCTCCACACTCACCCTTGTCACAATCAACATCACCATACATCGTAACACATGGGATTGTTCCAGAATTATGTATTCATCGATGATCAACACTCACACATCTCGTCAATCTGACCGACCTCCCTATCTGTTTATAAATCTCTGGGACTTTGGCACCACACTCTACACAGATCATGACCTCTCCCAGATCAGCTCAGTTTATGATCACACGTAAGTGCTCCTGCTTTACGGCTATATCTCAATTGCCACAACCAATTCACCTGAGTCCATTACGGTGTCTATTGAAAGATACGCACCGCTCGTGTGAATACAATAGATTAACAATATTTTTGCTGTAATTCATTTCAAGACAATCAATAAATGATTGAAATTCGGGCTATTGCAGAGTTTGGTACAAATTCCCCACCACAGTAGAAATCTTGGTAATTAACGTGTTCATTTCCGAGAACTAGGAGAATCCCTGCAATAAAGCTAGTCTTGTTAAGGATACACTTTCTTTGGTCTGAATCCGTCCTTAAGGATTTTTGTCGGACAACATATCTTTCTGAATCTGATCCGCATCTGACCTGAAGGATAAAAGAAGGAATCTTTGTCTTAGGGATTTCCTCTGATATCTCTTGCCCATGGACACCACAAAGACAACAGCAGAGATTTACTGTTATTTTTGTGATCTTGGGCCTTCAACAAATGAAAAGACAAAGAAGGAAGGAAATTACTGGCAGTGCCAGCATCCTGGGTATGACCAGTTTGCATATGATGTATTTTTAACAGATTTAGATGCTCAAAGAGAGTTTGGAGATCTAAAGAGGAGACCTCTACAAGCCCTTTTTATCAACATTAAGAGACACACTTTCCAAAAGATCCAAAACAAAAACAGCTGAGCACAACAGTGGAAGGAGCCCCTTCTTTTTTAAGCAAGAGCACCTTCGTACATTACAGATTTAGATACTCAAAGAGAGTTTGGAGATCTAAAGGGGAGACCTCTACAAGCCCTTTTCATTGACATTGAGAGAGACACTTTCCAAAGGATCCAAAACAAAAATAGCTGAGCACAACAGTGGAAGGAGCCTCTTCTTTTTTAAGCAAGAGCACCTTCATACATTGATTGGCCCTTTGGATTGCAAAATCTCGGCCATTGAACCTCTTACATGATACATATTCCTATTGCATTTTCTTAAATTGCTGTGCGCGGCAACTTTACAAAAATTATTATAACAGATATGCCGCGCGCGGCAATTGACTGAAAAAAATTGACATACCAATGCACTTTTTGCATCGTTAATTTCCCGGCAAAATTCTGCAGCTTGTGTGAATAATGTTGCACCCAAACAGTCGTCTTTGCACATAGAGTTACTGCTTCACATTAATTCTTTTAAAATTGCTGCATGCAGCAACTCTTGCTACTTCGAATTGTCATTGTTTTTTTTATTTTCAAATTGCTGCGCAGCAACTGTTCATACATGCAAATATGCCGCATGCAGCAATTGTTGCAACTGTGATTTGTGAACATAAAAATGCAGACATAATTGCATTTTCTTAAATTGCTGCGCGTGGCAACTTTACAAATATTATTATAACAGATATGCCGTGTACGGCAATTGACTGAAAAAAAATTTGACATAGCAATGCACTTTTTGCAGTGTTAATTTTCCGGCAAAGTTCTGCAGCTTGTGTGAACAATATTCCACCCAAACAGTCATCTTTGCACATAGAGTTACTGAGTGTGTTGAGTAATTATGTGGCATCAAGGAGCTTCTGTTTCTTTGTCTGTGTTTTTAGTGTGTTGCAATTCAATGTCCATTTTGTACCATTTGTACCATACTGTAACTGAGCTGTCAAATTTTAAAAAATTGCTGCGTGCAGCAATTATGACTTTACTTACACAAAGGTGAAACATTCCATATGCGTTTTTTTGGCAGTGGTTGGTTGTAGATTGACATTGGATCTTAAATCTGCTCCTGCAGCCTTAGCTTGGATTTCTCACTTTCCAAAAATCAAAGAGTATCAACCTCCTGTCAGAACCAAAATTGCCTGAGAAAATGACTGATGCTGCAACTGTTGAGGTGAGAAGCTATCTTATTGCTTATCTGCTCTTCTGTTGCAATTTTCAGCTGCAACTGCTTACTGCAGTAGCTTATCTGATTCATTCTTACTGATGTATGACTCCTTACTGCATGTAGAAGGAGTAGTGGCTAGAAAAGACGACGATTGGATGTATGTTGTTTGTCCAAGCAAAGCTGAGGGGTGAAAGCCAGGTGAGTTGATTTTTATAACAAATTTCTTTGTTTTACAATTCTGTAATTTTTATAATAGTTACTGCAATTTTCTCTTCTTTGTTTCAGAGGAATATGCACGTTAGGTAGGCTGTGATAGGCCTGTCAAGAACATCCCTATTGACTTTCCTACCTATGGTGATGTATTGGAAAGAGATATCACGGAAGAGGGAGTAAAAAAACAGCTGAGGTTGTTC
>MZNV01002854.1:0-29294 GCA_002081555.1 Protostelium mycophagum | reverse complement strand
CCAAGCTGCAGTTAGTTGCAGTGGTCTTCCCATATTTTTTGGGGCGTTCATTTTGACTGTACAAAAACGCCTATAAGTGCGATCATCTTGTCGTGACCCAATCATCAGGTAATGACGACAGAAAAATCGGAAGACGGGTCTCAAACCCGGGAAACTTTGATAATTTCCATTTGACGTTAACGTTATCCGGTTGACAGGCGCCTTTTGTAATTCTATCTATTCTATCTGTTGCACAGAACATCTCCGAATCTTTGTCCGAAACCGGGTGGCTGACGGAAGACAACCGGGGTTGATGGGAATAAATCCATATCGCTCACAGCTTATCGAATTACATCGATCATAACAAATTAACCAATGTCAAAGGTGAATTTTGTCTGTGGCGAGTTCCATAGTAAATCCTGACATCCCAAAATTTGTTGCCCAAGCTGCAGTTAGTTGCAGTGGTCTTCCCATATTTTTTAGGGCATTGATTTTGACTATAAAAAAACGCCTATAGGTGTAATCATCTTGTCGTGACCCCAATCATCAGGTAATGATGACAGAAGAATCGATAATTTCTATTTGACGTTATCAATGACGTTATTGCAGGATTTGGTCAGATTCCCCCAGTTCTCGGTAATGTACACGTTAAAAATTACCTAGATTTTAAATTCTGTCACTTCTTCATCTCTTTCCTGACATTTTTTGGCGTTTCTTTGTTGTCAAATACGAAAGGCGAATAGACCGACTCCTCCATCAGGTTATCCTCTTCTGTACAATCTCTATCTGCCTCATTGTTCATGTGGGCGGGGTCGACGATGAGCGAGGCACCCCTCTGTACGGCGTCGTGGATCTCCCACATGACGTTGTGCGCGCCGATCTTTTGGATGAGCTCGGACTTGACCAAGACATCGCGCACTGGACCTGGGATTCTTTAAAGGTGGTGATGGATGTCTTGAAGGCTTCTCATAAAAAGATGCAGATATACGTATCAACCTCAGGGCCGATCTTCCCGATGATCGGCCGGGTAGAGGCTACCGTTTAATAATGTATTTGCGGAAAAGCCACACAAACTGAAGGCACACAAAAATCTTTTATAATCACAAAGTATTAAAATGTTCCGAGAGTACGGAATTGCTGAGCCGTGATGAACAGATTGAGATTTATAAACTAACACAATAATCATTCTGCGAAATTTCTAAGAAAATTACCTTTCACTGCGGCGATGATGAGGTGTATATCGGAGTGTTGTAGATCGTCGACAATCATCTTGAATACTCTACAAGCCGTAAAGTCAATATCGTTCACTGAACTCCAGTCCATCACTGCATTTTTCAGAGAACTTTCAGGAAAATTTCCGGAACTATTCTGAAATTGCCCGAAAATTTCATATTATTTTCGGCGAGAAACCGAGAAATTTCTGAGAAAACTCACCGATACACCTGACTTCGTATTGCTTCTTCAATTTTCGTAATCTGTCTTTGAAGAAATTTATATTTCCAAAGAATAAAGAGGCGTCCATGCGAATGATCAGCATCCCAGGAACCACCAAAGCCTAATCGTATTACGATATCTTCTTATATATATGATTATGAAAATTTAAATCTCAGATCATTATGGCAGAGCCAACATTCAAATTGCCAAAGTCGTTCTTGAATAAAGCTGTCATCCCAAAATGTCATAGAAAATGTCAGAAAAATTTTCTTGCAGAAAATCCACAAAAAAATGTGATTAAATATTGTTTTGAAATTTTTTTGAAACTTTCTAAAAGAAATTGAAATTGATACAGACCTGTGGGAAACGCCAGACGGACCGGTATGTTGTCGAGCTCGGAAGTCTTCCCAGCAACACTATCAGAATTTAAATTTTGAACCGAGATTTTTGGCGGGAAAATCAAACTTGAAGAATACTGAATATTTGTGTGAAAATTCGATGAAAATACCTATGTGAGGCCGAGAATTCTGATATATAACGAGGACAATTGATGCAAATATAGACAATATGATTCCATTCGCGACACCGAGTACGAGGGTGGACAAGAATGAAATAATCCACAAGAGCAGATCAGAGTACCTGATTTTTCAGTGTTTTTTCCACATAATTTACAACAGAAATTTCTAAAAATAGATTCACCTGGTCTTGTAGATTTGAATGACAGCTGACGTGTCAGCGAGACCCATGACAGCCACAATAACGATAGCTGCCAGAAAGCACATGGGGAGAAAACTGATGATCTACAACACTCATCAAACCAATTACGTGATTCGAATTCTTCGGATTTTAGATACTTTTATTCCTATATGTCAGGATGAAGCAGAGTAAAACCAACAGTGAATACATAACAAGTTGTTATTTACATCCATAAATATATTGTTGTTTATATCTGCGGGTGAGGAAAGTGATAAGCAGGCCCAAAGAGCCCAAAAAAAATGAGTGAAGGACGTATGTACATAAAACAAATCACCTTTGTGAGCAACATCAAAGACAGCAAAACGATGACCGCACTAATCATCCCTGCCAACTGTGTCCTACCGCCGCTGTTCACGTTAACTGCCGTGCGGCTTAACGAGCCGGCGATGGGGAAACAGCTGAAGAAACTTCCGAGAAGATTCGAAGAACCCAAGGCTACTAACTCTTGATTAGAGCGTAACTCGTATTTCCTCTGCTCGGCATATTTCTTTGCGACGCTGCGCAAGATCAGATTCCGAAATTTCTACGAAATTTCGCGGGTACAGATCTTTGGAATATTCTGAGAACTTTCACCTTATCGTGACCATGAAAGAGACAAGGGATAGGATTGCAGATTGATAAGCTAACTCTTTCACATCTTCTAATGTGTCATCATCGATGTGCAATACCGCCTCTATCGGATTGGATATTGGTGGAAGTCCTAAGCTTTGATCAGAAATCTCGAGATCATTCGAAGAAATTTCTGCGAAATTTCCGGAAAATCTGACCTTGTGGAATATACTTTATGATCTGGACACCACGAGACTCCAAATCAAAACCCCAGCCGAGGGGTATTCCAATGAGCATTAGCAATAAAGGTGCCGGAATAAATATTTTTTTCTTTGACAATTTCTGGTTCACTTGCTGAAATTTCTGTGAGATTTCTTCCAAAATATTTGAATTTTGAATCTTGGGATTTGGCGGGAAAATCTGGTGAATTCTATTTTGACAGAGAAAAGACTTGTCAAATAAAAAATGAAGATAAATTCACTTACTTTTATAATTAACAGAAATATAATGGCGCCAACACCCATGCCCAAAGTCAAAAGATGCGTGTGCCCCAATTTTGCTGCAAAATTCCATAGTGTTCCGTATAATGTGTCGGAGGACTTCGGACTGTTTCCAAACAGATATTTAAGCTGGCTCGACCCGATGATGATCGCAGATGCGAACTGAAACGCTGCGATATCTCAATCCTGCGAGTGCGATTTCGCAGATTTCAGTCACCTTCGAGTACGGGGTTTGACATGAAATTCACGAGAAAACCGAGCCTCAGAATTCCCATCAGAATGAGGATGAGTCCAGTCATGAAGGTTAAGAGGTAAGTGTAGCTCATATACGCTGGTGTCCCGATGACAGCCACTTTGGAAACGGCTTCAGCTGTCAAGATGGAGGTGAGGGCTGGGTTTCATCAGGATGAAACTCGAATTTGGGTTCTCTGGATTTTTTTGGCGGTATCCTAGCGTGTTGGTGACGTTCATTAACGCGTCGACAATCTCCACATAAAATAATAAAAATCATTTGGGAAAATTATTTTTAGATTTTAATAAAAAAATGCATGAAAATATAAATAAAAGGTGCAATGTAATCATAGAAGCACTGACCGAAAGGCCCCACGGCTGTCTCTTTCGATGTTCCAATAAGAGAGAACACCAACAGAGGGATCAACGAAGAATAAAGACCATGTATAGGTGGAAGTCCACTGATGACGGAGTAAGCTAAGCCTTGAGGCACCGCCATCACTCCGACGGTGACACCGGCGATGATGTCACCCAATAGCCATTCTTTCAGATTGTAACTGGAAAGATCAGAAGACGACAGACACGATGGTTGCAGTTGATCTCATCGACTTACTTGATGATCCAAGTGGGAGTTGCATTCACAATTTGTTTCTTCACTCTTGATAAGATGGTGGGTGTCTCTCTTTTTCTATGCCTTAGCACGGTTTCGAAAGATGTCTCTCCCCATGTTCTATCCTCCAAATGTCTGTACGAGCCACTCCTCATTTCGAGAGTCCCATCTTTGTTCGAGACTTCGATTTGCATCACGTCATCGTCTGTATTTAAAGAATTGACCGCAGATCTTCTGTCCATTGTGGCAGGAGAGGACATCGTGCACCGTGTTGATGGCTTTGTCTTGTGTGAAAATGACCCGAACAAATTCTCCGGTGATTCCGGGAGAAGCGAGGCTGGAAGATTTCTCATCTCATTATCCCATATCCAACTCGAGTAACACCACCAAATTACAGAATTACATCCTTGATCTTTATTTGGATACATCTGATTCCCTCCGTCTTCCGATCAAAAGAAATTGGGAACAATGGATGTCCGCCTCAGTAAAGACGATGATCCAGACAACAAGAGATTCAGGATCGCTATGGTGTCCGACTTCTTTTATCCCAATATGGGTGGTGTGGAACTTCATCTATATCAACTAGCTCAATGTCTGATCAAGCGTGGTAACAAGGTACCTATTCACTCTTGATTCTTCTGATCCTTAGGTGATCATAATCACGCATCATTACGGGAACAGAAAAGGTATTCGCTATTTAGATGGAGGTTTAAAGGTGAGAACACTCATACCCTGTTGATTATCGATTCTGAATCACCAGGTGTATTATCTTCCCATCACTCCTTTTTACAACCAGAGCGCTTTTCCCACCTTCCTATTCTTTTTTCCATTGTTGAGATACATCCTCATTCGAGAATCCATCGACATCGTCCACGCCCATCAGGTATTTCGTACTTTCATTCTGTCTATCAACATGTACAAAAAAGATCAGCTCTTCTCATAAAATGGTGCAGGCATTTTCCACGATGGCACACGAGTGCATGCTGAACTCACGGATAATGGGCTATAAGACATGCTTCACTGATCATTCCCTCTTTGGATTCGCGGATGGAAGTAGTTCTACGATGAATAAGATCTTGAAGTTCACATTATGTGATATAAATCACGTGATCTGCGTGTCAAATACGAGGTATGACATCATCATTTATGAAAATATTCAATTAGGCACAATATTAAAATCGATGAATTGTCTGTCAATATTGGCATCTGTGTCTTTTCAGAATACAATTTTTTTTAATTTTTTTTATGGTGATTTTGGCAAACAAAAAATCCATTTTGGTACCAAAACACAAAAAACCAGAAAGATGCATCTTTTTAAATCTTTTTCAATCTAAAAAATTTTTTATGTACACGAGAATTGTTTTCAGGTTTTTTCGGATTTTTAATTGTTAAGTTCGTCTTTATTTCAGCGTAAATCAGCCACAAAAGGAGACATAATGAGATGCCGTGACTTACCGTGAGCTCGTCTTGATCTATTTATAGTAAAGAGAACACTGTTCTTCGTGCCGGTTTGGACCCACGTATCGTGTCTGTCATTCCGAATGCAGTGGACAGCAGCCATTTTACACCCGACCCTACCGCAAGAGACGACAAATATATAACCATAATAGTCCTGTGCAGATTAGTGTACAGAAAGGGTGGGTTTCATCAGAATGAAAATGTCTCGTTGTAGATATCCGAAATTCCGCAAAAATGGCGGGAAAACCAAGCAAAGAGTCACAGAAGATTTCAACACCTCACTTACCGTGATTCTGCACGTTACTTACCGTGATTCTACACGTTACTTACCGTGTCAGGAATCGATCTATTGATCGATGTGATCCCGGAGATCTGCCGGAGATTCCCAAAGGTCAGATTTTTGATTGGCGGTGACGGCCCAAAGAGGATCTCGCTCGACGAAATGAGAGAAAAGCACCAGATACAAGACAAAGTGGAGTTCTTAGGATCGGTCAACCATTCACAAGTCCGAGACGTGAGTTGTTTTCACTGTCTTTGAGTTTATTTTTGTGTTGGGTTGTGAAGATGTGTAAAGACCCGGTCTGTTCTTTAAGAGGATATGGGGTTCTGTACTTTTCAAAACTATTTGAAAAGTGTGTCTGATTATACATTTTAAATATATTTATTATTGTTTTATTTGCGAATTTCATTTTCCAGAATTTATTTCTAAAATTATAAAATAAAAATAATTGCATTATTTTTGTTGAGGAATCTCATATCAATCCCAATTATTTTATTTGATTCACGACATCTCGACTCATCACCACGATATCTCATATGACGTCATGACAGGTCTTGGTACGAGGTCACATCTTTGTGAATTGTTCCCTGACAGAGGCCTTCTGCACAGCCATCATCGAAGCCGCCAATTGTGGGTTGTTGGTAGTTAGCACAAAAGTCGGCGGTGTTCCTGAGGTTCTACCACCACACCTGATCAAGTTATGTGCGCCCACATCAGCGGGTAAGAATTTTCCAGAAAAATTCTTCTATTTTTTGTACAAAAAAATTGACAGGTTTGATAATGAGGAAAAATCGTTTCGAAAATGACGAATTATTGAAGAAAAATATTCGAAAATTAGTACAAAGATAAATTTTTCTCAGTATATTAAATTTTATTTTTACAAATAATCTCAAGACTTGTAAATTAACTTGATCCATTACATAAATTCAAATCAAATAGGACTTCTCGCGTCACTGACAGAGGCGATACCGATATCACAAGACATGAGCCCAATACAAGTCCATGAAGAAGTATGTTTCCCGCCATATCACCGAATTCGATTTTTGAAAGTCAACCGTTCAAACCATCGCCGACTCATTTCCCGCCAACGTCGAGATTCAAATTTTGAAATGTTCACAGGTCAAGAACATGTACAGGTGGATGGATGTCGCTCGTAGAACAGAAATCGTCTATGGCAGAATTCGAAAAGTGAAGAATCAGCCCCTCATCGACCGCCTCAAAAACTATTATGGTTGTGGTGTTTACGCGGGAAAATTGTTCTGCATGTTCATAGGAATGATTTATCTCGTTTGGAGGTCAGTAGAGTTCTACAGCGTTGTAGATTCTTCTTTTTTGTTGAAAAATCAATCATAAAGTACACAATATTCCATCTACAATGATGTATTTGATGATGAGATCTGCAGGTTGTTGGAGTGGCTTCAGCCGAGAGAAGACATAGAGATCGCGCCAGATTTCCCTTATGACCGATATGTAAAGATGAAGCAACAGCAAAAGCAGCAGGCAAATACGGAACCAACAGACAGTATATAAAATGAGAAGAAACTGTTTTTATCGAGTGTTTGTCGACTGGAAATTGTGCAACTTTTGCTCATTATTGTCCCATCCTGACGGGTGAGTGGACGCAAGCGTCTGCCTTCCCAGAGGGTTCTTTGCTTTCGATTCCTCTGTGGCCTGGCCTCAGCGAAAAGCCTCTCATCAATAGAGTCGAATTCATGCTTCAGAACCCCACAATTTCCTCCATCCATATTCCAATGGTGCTGAATATGCCCAGAATCAAAAGAGCAAGGCAGACCGGTTCTTGGACAGGGGGTCTCGGTCTGGCTGGGGATCGTAATATTGGCTTTTTTGTATCAAGTCTGTTGTAGTGTAAGTATTGTACGTGTCAATTTTGAATGGCCTTTGGAAATCACAAATCAAGCAAGATGAAGATCACGGCTGCTATTTTGTTGTTCCTGACCACTGCTCATGCTCTTAGTGGTGTATCTATTAACAGATTAAATTCTGCTAAAGTAGCACCTGCTGGAATCAACTTGTGCCCGACTTGTGACTCTCTTATGGAGACCGCTTTGGACAATCTCCTCCAGATCATCGTCCGTAAGTTGTCCTTCCTTTTATACCAATGATTTACTTCTTTCAGAGGCCGGCATTGGAGGAACTTGCACCGAAATCTGCACAAAACTTCCAAACCAGTACGAGGAGATTGCCTGTGGACTTCTTTGTCAATATGTAGGAGTCACTCAGTTCTCCAAGATTCTTACCAGGTATTTCAATAATCACGATGAATTTTAAGGCAACGCAGCGTTGATCCCGATCCCATTTTCATCTGCCAAGAATTAACAGCTTGTCCCGTCGTAGAAGGTGGACAGGTATGACATCCATCATCATCATTAACTCGATCTTGACATGTAATCAGGTGAAGATTTTCTCCACTACCTCTTCTCCTCTTGCTGGACCTGCAGGAACCAAATTCACTCTTCAGCTCGCGTACCGTGTTTTGAACCAAACTGGACCAGGTCTCGTGACCTTGAATGTTGGAACTGGCCTCTCACAAACCTCCAGCAGCACCTTTGTTGATTCTCAGGTGAGGTTAAACTATTCCAAAAGAAGTAATGAGTGAACAAGAAAATGCCCTTAAAGTTATGTTGTGGAAGAGATTGACATCTGCAGGAACCAGGTGATTACGCAGTCCAATGGACTTTAGATACCACCCCCACCGATGATGATGAGTGGAACTCTGGCGTATACCCCGTCGAATTCCAGGTCTGCGAGGGTGACTGCACCGGAAAGCACTCCAACAGCGGAGTCTATGCCAAGTCAACCAACTTGGCCATCACCATCACCACCACTCAACAATGAAGCCGATAAAATATGTAGACTTCGTTTTATTCGAATGTCAAACACTTCATGTGCTTTTCAAAAGACGATGATGATGGCAAGAACGATGAATGCGACTTTTGGTAAGAACATGATGCCGGAGTTCTGGGGCCTGTTGAAGGGTTTTGTGGTCGGGGTTCCTCCCAGTTCGGTTGTCTTCGAGGCACCATTGTTTGTGGATTTGTCTTGAGAGACGGAAGTAATGAGGTTGTGGGAAGTGATGGCGGGAGATGTGGTGGGTCGGGAGGTGGGACTGGTGGGAATCGTACTTTCAAGTCCAGTGGTTATCGAGTTTGCCGAAGTAACGGTTGCTGTACGCTTCGTGGCCTCAATAGAGGATTCTGTGGCTGGTATGGTGTGCACCGAGGATTTTATCGTAGTGTTAAACCCCACTGGTTCAGTCGCGTTAAGTCTAGTGTGAGTGGCAGTCTCAGCAATGGGGGTAGGCAGGGTGGGAGTGGTAGCAGTAATATTAACTGCAGAGGTTATCTGACTTTTGGTTTGTGTCTCTTCTTCTACAACGCGAGGGTCGATAGAGGTGGCCAGAGCCAAGATTGAGAGAATAAGGAGTCTGTTCATGTTGTTCATCGTGTCGTTGAAATAATGATTATCTTCTTATGAGAAACCTCTTTCCACAACAGGACTTGGATACCGGCTTTTCGCCGCATTCCTTACCGCGATTTCAACATCTGGAATTAAATGAAAACGAAATTGCGCAAGAAATGAAACATTTTTCATAAAATTTCAAGAAACTCTCAGTCTCAAAATGAAAACTCTGCAAGCCACAGTTAACGAATGAGCACGCTAGTCCCGTTCCGTCATTTTGTATGTTAAGGACCGACTTTTGATGTAAAATCATTGAACGTTCTACAATTGTAGACGGAGAATGGCCGCGGCGATGTCTCAGATAATCAACATCCCCGCGGAACTGAGACGAGATTTTTTCAACCTGTACCGAGTGTTGACGAAATTTTCTTTCACATCACCATTCCACATTAGATATGGTCCGCCTCACCTTGCTCCTCTTCACTGCGGCTTTTGCCCAGCTCAATTTCCCCTCCCAATATCAGCTTATTCAAAGGGTGTGTTTTCATGTCTTATTATGCTGAATTGACCAGTATTCCACTTTAATTTGCTTTGGAGATGCCACCCACGTGAAATCAACATATCCTGGGACAGCTATGTATTTTTCTTCCAATCAGACAATCCACTCCTTTACCACCAGCAAAATGTGTATTCTAGAGCACTCCAGCGATGTGACATTCAATCCCCTTCGTGCATGGAATGAGGATAATGTGTGAGTTTAGGACTTGTCATGCTCTGTAAAATAACATTTCTTAGCCCCCTCGGAAAGAAATGTACGTTTGGCTCAGAACCTGGACTGTTGTACAAAGTGAAGGTGCATTATAACACGCGAGAACAGGTGAGGAGATATCTTAGTGCTACATTGATATCTTTTCCAGGATGCAGAACTCTGCGCATCAGTCAATGGTACAATCCCTTTCTATACCATTTTAATGGGTGAAGTCCACAATTTCAAATTCTACCCTGGAACTGGAGGGCAAATATGCCTCAGTTGACTTCTGTTTGCTACTCTGTGAGTCACCTTGAGTGTACAGAAATATTAACATGTTGTGCAGAACATCCCCTCTCCCGCCACTCCTTATTTTTACAAGTGGTCTGAATACGCAGCCGGTGGTGAAAGTGTTACAAAACAGGTGAGTTTGTTTGTCAAATAACACGCTGACACAACTAGGGTCAGGTGTACAGCAATGGAAACGAGACAGTGACGACATCCCCAGACAGCCAGACTTGGTTCTTCCAGGGCACGTAGGTCCTCATGATGATTGTTTTGATTGATTATTCAGGGGGACAGATGCTCCCTGTTCTTGGAAAGACAGACATGGTAGAATGGGTATTATTGCAAATTCTCGGTTCTGTGTGGGGGGATCGCAAAGTGATCTACACTCAAGATAAGGAAACCAAAATCAAGACAGTGTACGAATGGGATAATTACCAACGTGAGTTTGATTATGCGCAAATCATCTTTGTACTGATCATTTTAGTGGACAAGCAGCTGCCCAAAGAATGTCTCTGAACCATTCCTGCAATACAATCATAATTGACCTGGAGCATCTTGTTTTTGTAATGGAAATTGAACAAATCCATTATTCTTTTGACTTTGTTTATTGGAAGGACAGCGCCTGCTTCTTTCTGAGTTCCTCCACGTCGTCGTTGTCTTCTTGTGCATAATCGATGACAAGATGTCTTCCGTAAAGATGCGTGTCTTTGAGTGCCTCCTTGGCATTCTCTGCTTCTTGCTTGGTGAGAAACTCAACGAAAGCAAAACCTCTCGTCTTGTTGTTGACCTGCTTGGGGATACGAACACTCTTGACCTAGTGGGTGTCACTTTTAATAGCAAACATGACGGAGCCACAGTGGAGTTTACTGCTAAAAAATGTGCATAAGACAATAGAACAGATCACCTGTCCAAACGGCTTGAACAAGTCTTGCAGGTCCTTTCTCTTAACCTCGAAGGCGACGTTTTTGACCACCAACTTGGTAGAAGAGACATACGCTTTTCCGGGATCTCTCTTCTCGCTTGTTTCTTTCTTTGGCTTGGCCTCTCTTTCGGAGAACTGCAATGACAGAACGTGGCTGTCTAAATACGCTCCCTGGTGTCGTTCAGAAAAAACGAGCGGGGGAAAGGATCGAACCTGGAGCTTTCTCATGGCCATCATCGCGGCTTCTGGTGTCTTCATCTCGACGAAACCGAAACCCATAGAGAGCATCTGTCCTTGCTTTTTCATGTCCTTCTTCTTCGCCACAGTAGCACTGCGCACCTGTTTTCGTCAATCTACAACGACCATTCTGCAGAAATGATATCGTGAATTTTCCTGGAAGAATCTCGTTGTAGATTACCTCTCCAATGGACTGGAACAAATTCTTGAGAGATTCGTCTGTGGTTGCAAAGTTGAGATTCTTGACGAATATAGTGCAACCCTTCGCCTTTGGTGCCTCCTCCTCTTCTGCGTCTTCTGTTGTGGCTGTGGTGATCTACAACCAGTCAGTATGTGTACAGCGGCCACAATCTAAACAATGTCGACGTGGTCTCAAGGACGATGACATGTACAAGTGTTCGATTACCTCCTCTGCCTTTCTCTTTTTCTCAATATTTTCGTTGGCCTTTCCGGTCTTGACTTCTGATTCCTCCTTCACAATGACAGGTGCCTGTCATTCTTCAGCATCAAATCCACATGAAATCTCATGGAGATTTCAACTTACGGGTGCGGGTGTATCGAAGATGTTGGCAGGGGCCCATTCTAAATACAACGGGACTGATTTGAACAATTTGTATGCAAGGCTTCTGAAGGCCTTCTTAGCATCGTTGATGTTTAAGAACTCTATGATGGCGATGGTTTTGACCGGCGGTAAAATCAACTGAAATTTCGTGAGAAATCGACCCTCTACAACGAGGAGATAAGTAATTTACCCGAGATATTGTTCCGAAATTTCCAAATAAGATGGTGAGATCTTCCACTTCAGTATCGTAAGGGATGTTTTTGACTATCATTGCCACGTCACTTCTCGGCCCCTGAATCTTCTTAGAAAAGTCGAGAATTGCATCTACAACGAGTCTCACCTTCTTATTTCCGCTGGAACCGAGTTTCTCCAAGTTTACGCCTTGCTGTAGAATCATCAATTTAAATGTGGAGACTCAGCGCATAGTTCAAGACAAGGAAAAATACACTTTTACGAAGATATACAATACATTTCAATCAGCAAGCTACGCAAAGCGCCACTGCAATCACAGAAATATTGCGATATTCGACAATCTACAACGATGTAGAAACATACCTCGACAAGCATCTTCTTGGTGTCATTTATGATCTGTGTTTCGGCGAGGGCCAGACGAACTGCTAAATTGTCGTCTGATTCCCTGTCCAATACTTGCGCCTTTGTCACTCCAAATTTAGCAGCGATAGCTTGGGCCACCGCATCGCTCTACAACCCGTCAGTTTCGCACAAGGAATTTGGGCGGGAAATTTCGACCGACTACAACGACTCACGTTCATGAAGAAAGAATTCCAATTGTGTGAGCTTCCTGCTGATTCTTTCAACTCCTTCTCCTTCTTTTTTTTAAATCCTTCGTCCTCTTTATCTTCGATTTCAAATTTCTTTTTGGCGGGAAGGAGATGCATCAACCTTCCTGTCAAGAATGTCAGCGTGGAGAAACACATCGGCTCCACAAAAATCTTCGGAGGAGTTTGTGGGTGATGTGATGACGTCATCACCTTGAAAGATCGAGCCATCAAGTGCTGTGAGGGCTTTTGAGGCTGCAGTTGCTTCTGTGAATTGAACAAAGGCCATTCCTTTCGTGTTTTGTGTCTTTTTGTCCACGGGAATGTGTAATTCACTGATTTCTCCATACCTAATATTTATTTTCAAAAATTTATTCTAAATTTTGGAAATTAAATTTATTCTAAAATAATTTATACATGAAATCCTCTTTGAGAAAATAATAAGAAAATAGTAGTTCTACAACTCACTTTGACATTAACGCCTTCAGGTCCTCCTCCCTCACCAAAAATGACAGATTACGTATGAACAGTCTTGTTGGGTCTTCAACCTACCCAAGAAGGTCAGCTCTTCTCATCGAAATTTCATCGAAATCCAACAGAAATTCCGGCTTACCTCCTCTTTTGGAACGGGTTTTTCTTTTTTGACTATTTCTGTTTTTTTCTCCGGTTTTTCTTCTATTTTTTGTTTTTTCGGTTTTTTTTCATCAGAGGAGTCTCCCTATTCAGTTTTATTTTCATGAAACGTTGTAGATGGATGATTTTGAATTAAAAAAATTACCTCTTCCTCCACCTCTTCTTCCTCTTCATTGTTCTGTAATCATGTCATCACCGAGATTTCATCACAAACATCTTGAAATTTCGTCGAAATCTACATGAAATTCTCTGGGAATTCACAGTTACCTCTGCCATCTTCTTGCGGATATAATCCATATCACTCAGTTGTTCATTGTGGGCGTCGTCGTTCTTCTCCTCAGCAATCTCTTCTTTAGCCTCGAAATATTCGTCATCAGAATCGGCTGTGAAATTTCAGTGAAATTTCACGGAATTTTGTTTCTGGGCCAAGTATTTACCGGCTTCTACTTTCATGTTATCTCCTTTTGATTTTTTATTTTTGTTTGACTCGCCTGTACTATGTTAAAATATTTCATCAAGAATAATTAATTCATGTGAAGATTTAGATAGACTTTTCAGGTCCTCCGGCGAAAGCTTGTGCGACAGAGTTGTATCCGTTTGTGAATTTGAATTGTCTGTTGTCTATACTTCGTTGTGGCTCTGCCAACCATCCCTTCTTCATTTATTTCATGCAAAATGATCTCCCGCCACAATATAAAAATTCAAAATAAAATAAAACCTCCCACCAGATTTAATATCCACATCAGCGCCATCGTCTGTCCATTGTTTCTGTGGCACCTTTTTCTTGGATAATTTTAAAAATTCTTCGAGTTCTTTCTCTTCGTTTACTTCCGATCCTCCAATCTCTTCCAGAAATTTTCTTTTTTTCTATTTTTTAATAAATTTTGAAATTTAAGATTAAATATTCGACTACTTACATCTGATTTTTTATCTTTGGGGTCTGCGGCCGCTTCTTTTTCTTGTATTTTGGAATTCGTTGGTGTACCTTTGAATTTTGAACTGCCTTCACTGTGTCTACTCCAAGGTCTCGATAAGCTGTGATCTCCCACCTATTCTTGGTCATTTGGACAATCTACAATGGTGTAGAGACGTTTTTCAGATTTTTGTACAACTATCATTTTTTAAATGGAAGAGGATGATCACGGAGGTTGTTGTGTTGTATTTATGAGATACAAAAGGAAAGCATACCGACTTGGCTGCCTCCACTATGAGCTTTGATGTATCCAGATATGTGCCATTAAAGAATTTGATGGCTGCTGCAGCACTTTCATTGTCGCTGAATCCTACGAAACCCATCTGTCTCGAGATTCCATCTCTAAAAATCACATCAATTCAAGATGTGATTGAGATCAACAATTGCAAACTTACTTTGTTCTTAATATCTTAACGTCTGTGACATCTCCCTTTTTACCAAAGTGTTCCTTCAGCCTCTTCTCTGTGATGTGTTTTGGCAGTGATTTAACACAGATACGTGTTGTCCTGTTTCATAATTAAGAAATTCAATTGTGATCAACAATGTCTAAACGCCCACATGATGCTGGAGAAGATGTGATGTGAGAATTTTTTCCGAAATGGCAAGACCTCCTAAAGCGTTGTAGAGAGTTAAATAAAACCAAAAAACTGAATATTTTCCCGGTATTTTGTTTCACCAAGACGAATTCAAGGAGTTCACTTCTATACAATCACATTCACCTTTCTTGTATTTTTTCTTTCTTCATAGAAAACGAATGATTAGTTTGGTTGTAGTTGAGTCGGATGCTAATTTCGCGCCCTCAAGCTGATTTGAATGTGACAACAACATCACATGTAAAATGAGTGACACAGAAGGCCTGGATTTTTCATCTGATCGAGAGCGATCTTTAGAGATCGAATTAAGGCGGCAACTGGATCTCGAGCTGGATTCATTTCTCTCAACATGGAAGGAATCACAACGAGAACTTGCTCGTCTGAGGAATATGGAAACAAAGTACCTCTTGTGTAAAGAGGAAAGAGACAAGCTCCAGGCAGAAAATAATCACCTCAAAAATGAGCTGCAACAAAGCGACAGCCGGCTGATGGACTCGAGAAAAGCTGTGGACATGTTAACATTAGCGATGAAAGAAGAGACGACACGGCAGAGTGAAACATCTGTTGAGACATTCAAGAGAGGCCTCGCTTTGGAAGCGCAGTTAGCACAGACGACGGAACGTTTAGATGAATACAGAGAATGCGTCACGGTATGAGATCCTGATGAAACGAGAACTTCAATTAATTCATGAAGGTATTAAATCGAGAAGTAGAAGAGTGGGAGGCATCATGCCAAGAGATCAACGCACAATTAGAAGAGATGAGAACGTTGATGAACTTGCACCGATCGACAGAATCAGAAGCGTACAGAATGGAGATTGGACGAATGCTCACCCACCTCTTCGACATCATCGACCACTTGTCGGGGCATGTACAACACATGATGACATCAAAAGAGGGAAACACCCCCTACCCCCCAGAAATCCTTCAACTTCTAGAGAAGACTCGGGACAGTATGGAACAGATGAACATAGAGGAATGGCGGGAAAAGTTGACAGACGAAGACCTGTACATTCTCAATCCGATAAAGCCAGAAGACCATCCCCTTCTTGACCATTTACAAACCTTAATCAAGCAGTTGGAGAGCGTGGGCCATTCTTTAGAACGGAGTCAAGTAAAGAAAACCGCACCTAAAGCTAAGATGAAAACCGCGCCAGTCAGAGGAAAAGACATTGACCGGTTTGTGACACATACTTTACGTCATTTGACACTTGTCAGGAGCCTTCCAGTAATTCTGGATGACATCTACTCGAACTTAATTTTCAAGACGCAGAGTCAACGTTTGCAGTATTACAAAGAAAGAGACGAGGCCATCAACAAGTACAAGAGCAAAATAAAAGAACTGAACGAGTCTTTGAGGGAGAGTCAAGTGGAATTACAGACGACGAGAAAGGAGTTGTTGTCAACAACACAACAACTGAGGCGGAGCGGGCGAGCAATACAATAGAATTAGTAATTACTCAGTATTATCATTCATTTCGACAAGACTTAGACGAAGGTTCTGTAAAAGGTGGTTGTCGACATCAATTTTTATCAAAAGTGAGAGATTTCATTCTGCAAGATATAAAGGGTGGTTTCACTCAGCACAGTGATTGTGGTGGCAAATGATGTGGTATCCCAGCCCTGTAGTACAGTGGTCAGTACAGGTGTCTCATAAACACCAAGCCCAGGTTCAATTCCTGGCAGGGTAAAACATCCTTTTGCCGTTGAATGGCATTGAGCATCTCTTCAGACCGTTCAGGAAAACAATAAACAAAAGAAGAGAAATCGGAATGCGCTCGCAAATTTCAGTCGCACGAAGAAATATCCAAATCTTTTATTTTCGTTTGTCAGACAATTTTTTTCAGAAATCAGAATAAAATTGATAAATGCTAAAATTAGATCTTTATTTATCATTTTGGGCCCAAGTTTATTCTCCGATGACGTAGGTGCAACCTTCCGAACCAACCCAAACTTCATGTCTCTTGTTGGCGTCCACATCAAATCGAGCGCCAACTCCCAGCTCCTCTTTCTTCGGAGACAGATCATCTGGGTATAGAACCTGCAGATTTCCTCGCAGGATGAGATGTGTTGTCTTTCCAGCATGTGTATGTGGTGGGTAGTGAGCGTTACTGCTGACAAATCAGGCAATCCCTTGAGGATTAGACTCACGGTCTGTCTGTCCAAGTGTAAGCGTGCGAGAATCCCCAGCTCTTGACCTGATCTTCAGCATTCATTCTTTCTTCTTTAGGAACTTTCTCTCTGTCAACATCAGAATCAAAGAACCAGCTGTTCTTCTCACGTCTGGCTCATTTTAGGATCGAATGGCAGAAAAATGGGAATTGTTGTAATTGCTTCTGAAGGTTCCTGACCTGCTCTTCTAGTTCTTTTTCTCTCTGCGTCATCTGCAATGATACAAAACGGAACACGTGACCGCGGTCAAAAAAATGACGCGTGACGTCATCCAGATACAATCCACAATTTCAGGAGTAAACTTTATAGAAGTGTGGTTCTCATTTCTTTTCCTTCTTCTTCTCGGCCTTCTTGGCTTCGTGGGCCTTCTTTTCCTCGTCGGTCATCTTGGCCTTCTTCTCCTCCTTAGCCTAAAGAGTATAAGGATCGTTCTGTACATTATGAGATGAGTACCTTCTTCTCCTCCTCGGTCTTGGGCTTCTTCTCCTTCTTTTCCTTGCCCTCCTTGCCCTTCTTCTTCTCGGCCTTCTTGGCTTCGTAAGCCTTCTTCTCTTCCTCAGTCATCTTGGCCTTCTTGTCCTCCTTAGCCTGGAAGCCATTAGAATCATCCTCTTTAAGGAAGGACAATCACCTTCTTCTCTTCGTCAGTCTTGGGCTTCTTGTCCTTCTTCTCCTCCTTGTGCTTCTCCTCCTTGGGCTTCTCTTCGTGCTTGTCAGACTGCGTTTGTTAGGTCATGAATCGGCGTTTGGAGGGTGTCGTACCATTTTGCTTGTTGCGACTTGTGTTGTTGTGATTGTGTTGGAACGAACTGGCAAAACCTGAAGAGAAGCGACTTCTGGTGACGTCACACACATGCACATTGGGGCAATTTCGGCTTTGAAATTTAAATTTCGGTGGATTTCGGTGACCACAAACTTCGCGGGAAGTGGACATATTTTCCGAAAATTGACAGCAGCCAAAAAAAGCCTCCCCAGAAACAGTTCAGCCTTGAAAGCCACTCGCCTCTCTTCGATGAACTATTTTCAAGGGATTTTCTCTTTCTCAGAAACACAGATTGGAGCTGTGAGCCACCAAATACGGAAATAGATTTTGAGTTCCTCCGTGATCGTTGTAGATTATACTTTACTGGTCTACAACAAGACTTCGGGTCATTGTTCTCCTTGGGAAGAGTCCCAACGGCCACAAAACATCCACCACCCTCAAAATCAGCGCATCTCAGGTATTATAAGTGAGTAAACTTAAACAAATTAAAATCAATCCTGATTTTCTACTTGGATCTCATCTTTCATCCTTCGGCTGTTCCAGCATTGGACCTGATGGAACAAAATACTGTTTGTGTTCTTATTCTTCCCAAAAGCACAGCAACTTGAGAGGGCTGACCAATTGCGAGTACGTGGCAGAACGGCCCATGCTGACTGACGAACGGGCACTGTTGAATGGTCGATGCCCCGAGGTGACAAGTTGAATACTGTGCCTTTTGAATTTTTGCTGTGGCATTAACATACAGAAATAGATTTTGGGCGTGTTGTTGAGAGATCCCAAAAATGTGTGAATACTGACAATGTCACGAAGAATATGACATCTCAAAAAAAAAACTCATATTTATGTTCAGTCCAATCCTAATTTCTTCATGTGAACGAGGGTGTTGGCGTCAGGCTCCAGGTTCGCTCCAAAAAACAAGTCCGTGACGGAGTCCGCAAAGATGATGAAGTTCCAGTTGCGGTCGATGTTGGTGTGGTGATGTAAGAAATGCTTTTTGACCACCATGTTTCCAGCATCAGAGAGCAACCATTTAAAGTGCAATGGCATCTTCTCCTTTCTGGCCGTGTCACTCATGTGAAGGAACTTGTGGTATCTGGTGGACACTGGCAGCAACAAGGATGGGATCAAGTAGATTAAGAGGGCGATTGGATCGCTGTGCCAGAATAAAAGCCCGAACCAAGGAAGAGGTGTGAAGCCGAGCAGAAGCCACTGGAAGAAAAGTCCGTAGAAGTTTCCTGTCATCCCCATCGAAGAGTTGAGCAAAGATGCAGAGTTGTTCGGGTAACGCTCTAATGTCTCTTTGTGGAGGCCCTCGCTGCATTCTCCGTGCTCGCCGATGTGTCTGACCTCCTTGGTAGTGTGTTTATGGTGGGCATGCCAGTGCTGCACGTAAAAAGGGTTGAAGACAAGACTCAGAAATTGCATCCAGCGGTTGTGTAGTTTGACGAAAGGATTTGAGGTGACAACGTCTGGCACGCTTGCCACCTTGGCGATCTTCCAGTGCCCATGGAAAATGTACTTGTGTATGATCAACTCTCCAATGGCAATGTTTATGAATCCCCAGACGAAAGCGGCTGCATATCCTCTAAAGAAGGTAGCTGCGAGCAAGAGTCCGATCTGCTTGAGGGTGATCTGCATCGGGATGGCGGAAAAATGGTGTATCCTGCAGTTAATCATCTTTTCGAGCCGTCGGGCGGCCCGGATTCTTCCCGGCATCGGATGAACTTTTAACATCCCCACGATGATGATGAATGGCATCCCCGCGAAACTATTTACACAATATTGCCGCGAATGTCAGAACAACGTTTCCGCGGCGATTCCCATCTCAAAGCACTGGCATCGAACAGAGAGCTTGGCAACCTGATCTGTCCATCACCTTTGCTCATACAGACACTGTTTCATCGCTCATGGTTTCAGTTCTTTTCTGTCTCAATGCAAGTCCTGCTGAATTCAGTATATTTGTGCTTTAGTATATTTGTTCAGAAGCTTGATGATGAGAAATTGGCCTTGTTTTGCAAATGAAGGTTCGACGGTCCAATCGTTTGAGACGATCAAGATCTGATGCTGGCATATCAGACACATCCACATCGCATCAAGATGGCAGACCAGGAGCACATCTTAGAATTTGACAGAGCGATAAGAAGTCCAAGTCTCGGAGCCCAATGCGAAGCCGTATTACTGATTTCCTCCAGAGCGACTTCCGCTGTGTCAAAGTGGGTTGACTTGAAGAATGATCCTCTCATATTGTCGTAGGGGACAAGCTTCTTATACTTTCATCAACAATGTCGCTCTCAAGTTGGCAGATTTATTCAGGACTGCCAACAACAGATTGAAGATAGTTCTTTTTCAATGTTTCAGACAAATGTTTGAATCGCAACCAAATTTGGCTCAAATCATCAATATTGAAGAGGTGATTGCAGGAAAACAAGATTCATTTACTTAATAAGGCAGTTGTTGAGACGCTTCAACAACGTCCTACAGAGCAATGATCCTGTGGCAAGGGCGATCACACTGAGGTACTTGAATTATTTTTGTGAAGCACCCATTTTTTCCACTCGTCCAAATCCTCATCGCACATTTTATTCTTGTCCGATGAAAATCATACAGAACACTTGGGGCCTTATCAGCAGTCATTTCAAATCAGATCAACACTCATCACAGCATCAGAAAATGTCTTCAGTCGCATCATCAAGTACGGTTTTTCTGCCGAAAAATCATTGAAAATTCGCGAAAATTTACAATGTACAGGTGGAATTAGATGCAGCAATTTACGCCATAGACAGGCTCTGTGCAACTTCCCCATATTTCTCAGAAACTGTACTGAACGTGATTAAACAGATGATTCAAGGTGACCATCTACAACTCTGTAAATCGCATTTCCAGAATAAAAAAATGAGAATATGCATCTACAACGAGATGATAATGATGAATTGTAGATTTGCAAACAGATCCAAAGACAAAATTGAGACTCATCAGAATATTCAGACACATGCATACAAGTCCAGAGGTATGCCAAATATCATCTACAACTCTGTAATTGAATGGGCCACCGAACAAAACACCGAATTTATTATATCGTGCAGATCGCGGAGATCTGCCGGGGGACATGTCTACATTTATTATCCGTCTACAACAGTACACCTTTCTATTGTACAATATTGAGAACGATGACAGAATTGTCTATACACTCTTTATTTCACATTCCGCACCAGATCGACTTATTGATGAACGTGAGTACAATTTTTGAATTTTCATAAAAATTCTCCGTCTACAACCCACCACTCATAAATGTCGACATCAGCCCTGTACCAGACTCACATCCCTGCAGGTTCTCAGAAACGAGGACAGAATGGAGATCAGGATGACAGCCATCCAAGACATCATAAAGATATCCAAGCGTTCACCGTATGAAGACTTCCACACAGGAGAATTCGTCACATTGCTACAAAAAGAATGTCAGCTGAGCAACAGCTACGAAGGAAGCAAAAAGGGCACCACGATGATTAGACATCAATTGCATTTGATCGAGGTGAAGTCAATCAGTTTTGAATCTTGAGAGGGAGTGGAATTTTCCCAGAATCTTCTGGATGGAAAACAATATTGGTGTGGAGAATAATAAATACAGATATTATCGAAATCATCAGAGCAGAGTCGCAGATTGACAGAGGACATATGGGTTCCTCTGCTCACCAATTTTGCACTTCTGTTCCATGAACACCCAGGAATACTCCAAGAATGTCTGAGTATTCTCACCAACATGATCGTACAATCGGAATCGCCTAATGATCACATTGCCTCTTGCATCTCCATGTTGCATTCCATCTTGACGAGCAGTAACATCATCCATGATTCGGAAAAACAAAAAGACAAAAAGGTGAGATATCTCCATATATCTTAGAAATCTCCACAAAATTTCATTTCTGACAGTTTGTAGATGGAGGTGATGAGGGTACTGTGCAGGGGCATCACGAGGTCTTTTTCCATAGATTGGGTGTTGCCACTGTCTTGTCGTAATGATATCATAGTCAATCTATTACGTATCATTCCACATTCCATTCAGAACAAAAATGGTGAGTTGTAGACATGATTTAATTCTATTATCTGTTATTATTATTGTACAAAAGTAAATCATCATGACATGTCATCATGTATAGACTGTCTTTAATGCATGCAGAGGTGATGATGACAGAAGGAATTAAATGCTTGGAATCTTCATTGGACAATCTCACACGTGATGACGTCATAGAATTACTGCATAACAACCCTGGCTATTATCAACAATTATATGATATCATAACCGAGATGTCATCGAACCCTTCGACGTGTCATCATGCTTCATTAGTGAGTGCATTATGTCATCATCATTGCTTCTGCTGTGGCAGAAACTGTGCTCCAACTTCTATTTTTTGTATGAAGACAACCTCACTCAATCTACAACGAGAGATTGACGTCATCATGATTAAATATGACAGGGAAAATTATTAAGATTCTTATTGTTCGTGCACCAACACACCGGAGTTCCACAATCTACAATCGACACATACAAGTGAGCGATCATCTTTGCCTCGTTGTAGAATGACAAAATATAGGGCATGTTTGAATCAATTTGTACAGCAACAATCCACAGACGGTAAGAATTCGGATTATCGTGATCCTGCTCCTCTTAAGGCGTTGATTTGCGGTAGCAACCGTATCAAACTCATCATTGTAGACGGACATTGGTCAAAATACGGCATAATAGTCAATTCTATGAACGCTGGTGTACATCACCTCTCCAGAGCCATGATATCTCGAGGAAAATTCCGGAAAAAGGTCAGTCTACAACGAATCAACATCCCCTCACATACTTTCAGACCTTGAGCCCTTGGAACATGGAGTGGTTCGAAGCTTTGGAGAGGATCAGCGAAGGTGAAATACTCGTCAGCAAAGGTCACAAAAATTCTGGAATTGAGCGTCTACAATCGGCCGTCACAAATCTAAGGGTGGGAGGCATCATCATCATCTTCTCGATGACTGATATGGACATGAAGGTGTGCCAGATGGACGGATTCGATTTTGTGGACTCCATCAAGTTTTTAGAGCTGAGAGTGCAGCTCATCTCATTGTCGATGGACTTGAGATCCATCATCGTCTTCTTACGATCGAGCCAGGTATGTAATCCTCTGTCGCTATTTTTAGATATGTTTATGATGACGTCATCACAGAGCAGCGCACTGTACAGCACCCCCTTCTCAAAGTGTTCCACGAACTTACTGAGAGTATCGAATGAGTATCTACAATGGAAGGGAAATTTCAAGCAGAATTCCCTGAACTATACCATATTGCAAGGGTTAGTGTCTCGTCTTAATCCAAGTGATGTGATGATCTCACCTTGTCTCTATATTCTTGCAGCCTTCCAACTGTTATTTCAAGTTAAAGTTGATCTCTTTAGGTATGAGTGGTTGTGTTTGCTATTGAATGGACTGATCATGTGGGTCTGGGGCGAGACATCGTCTATAGAACACATCTCACTGCCAAAGAGAAACGTTCCCGTTCATCATCCGTATTCTTCTCTCTATAACCAGTGCAGCTCCATTCAATACAAAGCCTCACAACATAAGGAAGATGGAAACGTATCGCTGGTGAGCTGATCGATCTCAATGATCTGAAAATGGATCATCATACGATCGTTTTTCTCAAGTGTATCCTTGGTTCTGGCTGATGATGGAGTCTAAATGAACGCTGATTAATATAGAGATGCGAGGCGGCACTCACATGGATGGACAGCCTGAATACTACATGTTATGGATATCCACCGTTGTTTTTCAGACACAAGAAGACGAAGAAATGAGAATAGTCTCCGTGCGTAGGCTGGCTCCTCTCAGGCAAAACTGATTTATGAATCATGAAAATGTAACAGTCATTGTCTCTCCTCTTTTAGATTTAAGCAGACTATAACGACATCGCCGAAGAGGGTGTCTCACCCAAGGTCCTCTATCAGATCGATCCACCGATATCAGTTCCAATTCTTCGTCTAATCGATCCGATTTTTTGGAGCAGCACTCCTTGGCCTCTTCCTTACGAAATTGTCTTCTCTCTTTCAGTTTAGAGGCTGTTACATCGATGATCGTTGCTTGAAAAGATCCGGACATTTCTCAGAGGTCACGTGACCGCGAAGACCAGCCTTTTCTTCTCAGAAAATCATTTACAGGCCAATACAGAGGAGAAGATATAGACATCCAGTTGAAAATGGCCACCGTCGGTCCTCATCGTGTTATATACATCTCTCCAAATGTACATTTGTATTCAAGACGATTTATTAACAATTAGCAGAAAGCTGAAGCTGTCGATGGCACTGATGCAGCAATAAAGAGATTGATGAGCGAGAGCGGCGAGCTTTACTGCGAGTTCGCTGACCAAGGTTTGCGTTTTGGATGGCAAAAGACTGATGTTTTGCAGGAACCTCCCTCTTTGTTTCACATGAGGCTTCATCTGTCCCAAAACAATGGCCTCAGAGTATTTTAGACTCTCACTTCGCCAGAAAGGTGATTGATGACCATTCTAATGATGAATCGTCTAATTAACGATGAAGGTGGTGAGGGCCCTTCAACAAAGCGGCGGCAAGGCGACGACCGAATTGATTACCCAGATTCTTGGAGGGAGAAACATAGATAACGAGAGCAATGTGTCGTTAAAGAGGAGAATCACCTCAATCCTCTCTCACAGAAATCATACCTGCGTATTCAGCAAATACACGGTCTCAAACGATGGTGGCAAAGTCGTCAGTATCATATTATCATCCCTGTCTGGAGATTGACCTTCATCAGAGAACACAATGGGTCTTACGAGAAGCTTATCGAGGAACGCGCCTTCCAACGACCGCGGATGACGATTTCACTGTCGAGGAGCTCGAGGAATCTGAAGATGAAGCATGCGCCACGATCCTCTTTGAACTCATGAACCAGAGGAAGAGAAGGAAATCCCTTTCACCAGAAGATCAAGAGGAGGAAGAGTGGTGCCTGTCGGACACAGAAGAGGTTTGTAATTGAGGATGTCACTCTGGCTGTGTTTGACACACGTTTCAACCCGCTTGACACTGACACTCTACAGACCGATCATCAACCATCAAAGAAGAAGAAGGTGAAAGAAGAAGAGCGCAATAGCTTAGACATCGTCGCCACAGTAGAGAGCATCAGAGACGCCCTTCAAAATCACTTGGGGAACTTGGCCACGGGCTTGCAGATCACCCACTACCTCGCAGAGAAGGAAAAAGTTCAGCCACATCTGAGAAGAACTCTGGGCTATAGAGTCAACGCGATCTTGTCAGGAGCGAGGGATATCTTCCGCAAGTGCAGCACGGAGGTGGAGAATTGCAGACAGTCTTCCACTTGGAAGGTCATGGTATAAATAATCTCTACTGTGCATGTTTTACTCTTTTAGAGGATCCCGTGAGGACAGACGGAAAGACTTTCTTCATCTTGTACTGATTCAGATGGACATGATTCATCAAGGAGAACATGAGGACTGAGTAAGAGGAACATGCAATATGATTCTATTTATAGAGAGATGGGAGCTGTGACGGGCTGCGCTTTTCCAGCTAAAGAGGGCTCCATGAACTTTGCATTTTCGGCCATCTGTGGTTGTCTAACCACAGATTTCTGCTCAAGTGATCTCGCAAACTCGATGAATTCGGGTCTTGTCTGATCGATGTTGATGAACCTGAGGTTGGTCTGCGGTGCTGTTCTGACCTCTCTCATGATGATGGGTGCCTCTACGATCTTCTCGTAGACGGGTTGGATCACCTGCAAGAGGACGGGGCTGATGATGTCCCTGTTTACGACTGGTGTTACTTCTTCGATGACAGTCTTCTTTCTGAAGCAAGTCAGAATGATTGTCATGCAAAGAGGTACGTACATAACCTCTTGGACGATGGCCTGATGAACGACCTGGGAACGGACGGGGGCGTCACGTTCTACTGAGGGAAGAATGATGTTCTCCTCAATGACAGCCTTCTCTATGATGGCTTCGCGGTGTTCAGCAGGGAGTTGTCTCTTCGGGAATTCAGATGAGCCAAAAAGATTATCTTGTCTTCACCTGCTCGATGATGGTTGGCTTGATTTCGGTTTCGTGAAGGACATGGGTGACTTGTTTGACGTCTAACTGCTCTCTTTCTCTGTAGATAACCTTTTGAATCACCTCCTTCTCGATAGGGTGGATTCTCTCTTGTACGATGACTGGCTTCTCTACTCTCTCTACGATGGTAGGGTTATGTGTCAAAATGACTTCAGTGGTTTGCTGAAGAGGTGCGAACGATTGGGTCTGTTGAGCAACTGCGGTGCTGCTGGCGTTGAAAGAAGTGTCAATAGGCATGTTGATGTTGATATAAATTAGCGTGCGTTAGAGGGGTCGTGTTGCGTGAAAGTGATGTGCGATTGTGTATGGGAACGTAAGTCTCAGTTCGTGAAACTACCGTGAATTTCGAAAACGTATAGTGACGAAAAATCAATTGAAAACAGAACAAGTTCATTGAGTAATTGTAGAGAAGATACAAAATTGTAAATATGCTCTTGCGGAGGAAGGGATGCATTGTTTTGATCTTGTCATATTTTCGTGATGCATACGCTTTGCACCGGTGTAAATCCACTCAACATTTTGGTGTTGTTTTTTGTCCTCGATTGTAGATTGTCACAAATTTTTGGCGTGGTCGATCGTTGGATTTGCATCTCATCACACACCTGACATCATGGAAGATGGTGAACAGGATCACATTACAGACGCTCATAGATTTCTGCTTCAAGGGATAATGTCAGGGGGATGTCTATCTTCTGAGGAGACAACCGCCCTACACAAATCAGCAATCGAGACGTATGAGTACAGTAGGTGGCAGTCATTCTTCTCCTCCCAACATCTCTATAGATGGGGAAGATTCGACCGTTATGGACTTTATCCGAACAATCAATCAAGCCATTGCCTTCTTATTTCTGGAAATCAAGTTCCTGTCTTCTGAGTCAGATGGAGGAGAATATTATTCTTTGTGCAACACAAGGGAAGATGTGGAATCTCAGAAGGGCACAGAATACACTTTATCAGAGATCACCTTCTTTAGAAAGATTGTGAGTTCAGTTCTTCTCACATACATCATTCATTTGGGTGATGAAACGCTGTGCAATTGTGTTATTATTAAAGCCACCCTCCGCAGGATTGGGGATCACTGTCTCCCAAAATGAGAATTTACTTTTGAATATTTTCAAACAGGTGACTGCCATCGTAGAAGCTGGTGATCCCGCCAAATCCAAGGTATCTTTCACAAAAAATCTCAAATAACTGATTGTAGATGGTCGACCGCTTAAGGATCAGCGAGGGGTGTGTGGGTGTATCTTCAGCCACAAGTCTTTCAGAAATCGGGAATCATTCACAAACTGAGAGAGCCTTTGATTCATTTTTAGAGAAACGGTGGCTGGAATTCACTACAGCAGAGAAGAAAAAGGTATATTCGATTCACATTCTATAGTTTTCACCGTCTTGGGACGAATTCTTTGACCTCTAAATAATGGTGAAATTTCCAAGTATCAACTGTCAATTGTACAGTTGTCAAAATCAAGCTCTACAAAACAAAATGTACTGTTTTTGTACGGATCAACGTGCTCATCGTCAGGATTTTTAGAAATTGAAATGAGATCACAAAGACATGTACAAAACACTGCCTTCGTGTTGAATCGAAGCAGGTGACGGTGGGAGTGAGGGCCCTGATGGAACTGAAACAATGGTTGGAAGACAACTTTGGAGACTCGATACTCTCTTGTGTAACATGTCACGAGCCGATTTTCACGGTGATTATATGATTGTCTTTCATTCCTTCTTATGCCCAAAACAGGGCCAGATCTGTCAGAACCAGAATTGTAGTGTGAAATTACATGATCATTGCAGTCGGAAATGGTTCTCTGCTGACAGAGCCCAAGTTTGTCCGACCTGTAAGACACAATGGAAATCTAGAAAATAAATGCAGCTATTTATTGGCCAAGTTTGGTTGTTTTTCCAACAGCAAGAGGAGGGTCTTGCTTGGCTTCATCGAGCTGTCAAAATGAGATCGTATTTCAGGTCACGCAGACATACCTTTCTGCCCTCTGTGGTGTTTCCAGAGCGAGTGGTGGCGGTTACGTTTCCAGATCCTGCGGACCCGTGTGCAGAAGCAGACTTAAGTTGTTAATCATTGGAAATCGATCGTCAGCTCACCTGGTTGTTGGGCTTTCCATGGGTGTTTTTGTGATCGTGAGAGTTAGAGTGGGAAGGAGATGCGAAGAGGTTGCCTCCAGCCCAGAAACCTCCAACGATAGCTGCAGCAGTGATAGCGAGTTTAGTGACGTTGACTGACATGATGTTGATGTGTGATTTTCTGATCAGAAAATTCCTTTTTGGTCTTGTTGTAGAGCCAGTACTCCTTTTTGATGACGTCACAAACTCGTGCAGAGCAAGAGTCCACAAACTCGCTCACTGCGATGACCCAGAGTGAGTAGGGGGTCCTTCTGTTATGCTCATCCATCCAAATTTCAAATCCAAGCAGTTGGTCCAATTTTTACTCCACGGTAAGATCTCTTACGGTCGCGGTAAGAATTCACGGTGTGCAATCCTCATTATGCTTAACGGTAATGGCACGTTCATTACCGAACATGCGAAGATGAAATCTTGGAGAAAACACCAGAAATAACGTAAATTGAAATTTCATGTCAGTTTGGAAATGCAATGTTTGGAAGGAAGCAGCAACACAATCAAACGAAACAACCAACAACAACACACAATGGAAACCGTCAAGAACGCCGTCAACTACGTCAGCGAGTCCATCCAAGGAACAGGAGCTGAGGCATCCAAGGAGGCCAACAAGGCCGTCGCCAAGGACAGCAACGTCTCCGCTGGAACCAGAATCAACGCCGGAATCGATGCCGTCAAGGACAAGATGGACGAGTCTAGCCACGAGGCCAAGGCTGAGGCTTACAAGCAAAAGGCCACCCACTAAATACATAAAACACCTGTATTAATGTCTTCCAATGCAAATTCAAGAACATTCTTTAAGTTTGATTTCGAGCGGTTCCATAAATTCTTGTGAGAGGGACTGTGAAGTTTGAAGATTTTTGAGACTCACTGCTTGTGCCCCCTTGGGTGTCTTCCTCAGATGTTGAAGGATACGGGGAACATGGATGAAATTCAAGCAAGAGAAGTCACTCATCCACGATCCAAAGACGAGGATGACAAAAGAAGATGAAGTAACCTCATTATACAAGGTAATGTTTCGAAACAAACTTATTATGGCCGTCCACTCGAGGGTGTTGGATAAGATTTAAATCTTGTTGTAGATTGTGATTGTATTGATCATTCACCGAATCATCAACACACCACAGACCATGGTCTTCTGGCAATCATTCTTCAGTAAATT
>KV921234.1:0-42955 GCA_002081555.1 Protostelium mycophagum | reverse complement strand
CAAGCATCAAAGAACAGATCAATCTTCCTTTATTCTTTATTTACAAGTGCCACTTTAGTGGATCTTGTTGTTACCTCTGATGCAGAGTTGCCATCAGAGGATTCTACTTCTTCTGGCATTATTTTTCTGCCAAGTCCAAAAATGTGCAGAGACAAACAGAGACAAAAAAAAGAGGCAAACAGAGACAAAATAGAGACAAAATAGAGACGGCACAGAGACATATGTGTCAGGCAGAGACAAGCAGGCACAAATATAGAGACAGCACGAGACACAAAAACTGTTGTCTCTGTCTGTCTTTATATAGACCTCAACCAAGATCATAGATTTTCCTTACAAGATCATGCCACAACAAACATTATCCTCCCCTATAGATGCTGTACTTTACCTGAAATTTGCACCATTCAATGGAGATAATACCAGTTCATTATTGTAAATGATAATGTCATTATTCACTTGAATAAACTGATAGGATTTAATTTCAAATGTGTATATTTGATTTTATTTAATTTGGCAATCTACATCGACAAATCGCAGTTTGCCACATCTCTAATGAGGGTCAAAATGTCAAACAGAGGTGCACCCAACAAATGGAAACTGGTGTGGATTTGTCATCGTCCTATCAAATCCGCAAAGGAAAAAAAGTTCCTTCAAGACAGAAATATCACTGAAACTTCAAGCACCTCTTAGAGGCTTATTCACAATGAAACCACACTGGTACATTTCGTGTGCATTTCCTTGAGGTCGCAAGCTTGGCAGGCCACGTCCGCGTTTGAGTGAGGCCAACGGAATTTTGGCGGTTAAAGTGTTTGTAGAGCGTCGTAATAACTCAATTCTTCTTGATGCAACATCATGCTTGTTGGGGTCTTCTCGGTGACTCTAAAGAGGTATATTTCTTGGTAAACGTTTTTTATATTGGACTTAAATGTCTGTATAGAAACGGAGTTCCACAAACGCTCGAATGAACGCCCAAAATGGATCATATAACATCGATTTTAGTGGTCGGCGGTCCTCACTGCCAATGGACCTCTTCGACGAGAAGACTCTTTTACCAGCATTACCACTAGACGGGATACCACTCCCTTCTCCCTCATCAGCCGCTTTGGGACCAACCCACTCTTGAACCGCCAACAGAAACGATATGTCTTGTCGAAGGCCATTTCAAGTGGGGACATCCCCAAAGACTTCATTTCCAAGAACAAGATGCTCAGGCAACAGCATATATTCAGCGGTGGCCAGCCATGTTCTTTCTACAGAGGATATTGGAGGAACGGACAGGTCTTTCAAACCGGAGATTGGGTCTCCTTCTCACGGACAGAAACCGAACCTGCCTCCTTTGGCGTCATCAAGTACTTTTACCTTCCAACAGACCCCTCACAGCACGAGCCACCAAAGATGTCGGTTGAGGCCAAGACCCACCACATGACATCCTTGGGAGGCTGGAGGCCAGGTCGAGGCGAGAAGACTGTACCGGAGTCGTTAAGACCAGAAGATAGGATTATAGAAAACAATTCCAAACGATGGCAAGATTTCAGGGTCGTATTTATGGAGATGACGCCCATTATGAGGACAATGCCCTTCAAGCTGAACAACTTTGCTGCGGGTGTGGACGGTTGTCGTGAGGCGCACTCCATAGAGGATATTCTGACCCTGGTCAATTAAAGTTAATTTGTACATCTCTTCATTCTTCTTTCGATTGCATTCCTTCGTTTTGGAGACCAATAATTTGGTCATACGTAAGAATTGAGATTTTTCTTGAGGTTGGGAGAACACACAACCGAGGAACAGATGGTACTGTGCCCTCCATATCCATCATGGAGAGGAGTCTATTGGTCGATTATAGACAAAGATGAGAGATTCGTTGTCCAATCACACCCGTGGGGTACTTTCAGAATAATCCTCACGAGTTTTAAAACGTACCTTACTGTGGCAACAGCCAATAGCCAAGAGGTGATTTGAACATCTATCATTTAACAATTCTCCATAATCTCAAAATTTCCACATTCAATCTCACCGATTAAGGAAATAATGGAAGATTATCACAAGATTAAAACTGAATATGACGCGGAAGTACAGAGAGTCGGTTCATCCTTTTGGTCAGAGCATCACACAAAGGTGATTACCTCACATTACCAGGAGATAATAATCATGCAGATGTTTTTTGAAGATCTTTCTGCAGTGAAGACAACAGAGGAAAAGAGAGCATCAGTCGAGCCAGGCAGTAAGCTTGTACAGGTACTTCAACTTTGTTCCTTGTAGATCTCATCAAGCCACGTCATCTTTATCTGTGTACAGCCGTTTAATCAAATGTTCAGGAGAATACAGAGGATAGAAAAATATTTATGGAAATGGTCACAGCTATCAGTGAAATTTCAACACCCATACATGACGTCATCAAGCTGATCGAGGCAAATGCGAGACTCGTGAATAACCGTGTGCGTAATTTATACACATATTCCAAGAGAATACCAACATTATTTATTGTAATTAGACAAAAGGCGGGATCACTCTATTGCAAGTTTTGGCCATTTCACCAAGAGGGAAGAATGCAGAGGAGACCGTGGAGCTGGTCAGTTTCCCCAGAAAATCCAGAATTTTCGCTGATATTTATAGGCTAAAGTCTTGATACAAAAAGGAGCAAGAGTGAATGCTAAAGACAATCAAGGATGGTGTATGTATAATTTGATTTATTTTTTCAAATTTGCAAAAAACCTTCGTGTAAGAAAAAAATTAACATTTAAACAGCAACAATGCATTGCGCTTGTTACCGTGCACAACTCGCCTTTGTACAACTCTTGATAGAAAAATCCGCGAACGTTCTGGCACTGACATCCGACCACTCCATCGGGATGCATTTTTTGGTCCAGCATGATTTCTCCGAATCTCCGGAGATGACGTCATCACAGATTGCCTTGCTTCAGATAATGCTTGAACAGAGTGTGCCTATCAATTTCCAAAACAATGATGGAGATTCAATATTGCATCACGGTGAGCCGCAAAACTTTTTGAATTTCAAAGAAATTCGAAGCATTTTCTTGCATAATTTCTAGATATTCATCGGAGATTTGAAATAATTAGCTGTTGGTTTTGGCGGGAGCAAAGAGGTCATCTTGTTTCTACTACAACGAGGCGCATCTGTTTCCATCACGAACAAGTGAGTGAAATTCACGTTATTTTCAAGAAGATGACATCATCACAGTAAGGGACAAACAGTGTTGCATTATGCCGTGTCTCGTTGTAGAATAGATGTCATCAATCTATTAATAGAGCACGGATCGGACCCATTCCAAGCGGACCATTCAAACGAAACACCATGTACGTGATCGTATCACTGCCATGGAGAAATTATTGTACAAAATTTGTCAAGTTGCATTGACCTGATGTAGATGCTTTAGCATCAGAAATACCGGACCTTAGTGAGGAGTGCACCGTCATGAGCAACATCAAGAATGAGATGACGTCATCAAATGGAAACACACCCGAGGTGGAGGTGACGCCAAAAATAGAACGAGACTCCAGAAGGTCGAGTCACGTTGTCATGAGTACGTAAGATTCACAGAATCTTATTAAAAATTCAAATGAATAATATCATATCTGTTCATCAACATTATGGGGCAAGGTCGACCAGACCACGTGACCTTTTCAAAGTATTGAGACTGATGATTACAGGTGTTCCAACAGCATTACCGAAGAAGGTTTACCCACATTCTTTTAAACTGGCCAGTTATAGATGGCCAACGTGAGATATCTTATATTTTTATGTTTGCAGTAAAAGACAACATGAAATATTGACTGGTTGTAGATGGTGCGGGCAATGTCACCAGTTTATTTATGGAATGATCAAACAAGGGTATTGCTGTGAATGTGAGTATCTACAATTGTGATATCATCACAAAAGACTGAGACATCATAGACTGTCTCATGGCTGTCCACGCCACTTGCAAAAAAGAAGCGATGCTCAGTTCTGGCTGCAACAGCAAGTTGGAAATCAGAAAGAGACAACTGTCAGAAAATGATCTTATCAAAGATGTCAATATTGACACAGATGACACTTTAAGAAGAGTTTGTAAAGAGGCGTCCCCGGGAATTGAAAGAAAACTCCAAGGAGATTTCGATGATGATTCCACGCAAATGAGCGAGTTTATGTCAAGCGAAAAACAGATGGAGGACGCTCAGAGAAAACTGGTCGAAAACTCGCTGAAAACTCCGGAAAGCGTCGCCTCGGCCTTTGCGGGGTGGGTGTCACCAGAAGACTTGGGATTATTGTATCTACAATTCAATAAGATGGACATCAACCAAATCGGCGAAATCGGGGAGAAAGAATTCGCTTCTGGACTTGGTATTTATTATATTTTTATTCTAAGATATTATTAAATTGACTCATTCTTTGAATTTCGAAAAAGACAAATAATTGAAGAAAAAATAAATATTAAAAAATAATTTATTTTAATTTTTGAAGGATCGATTATGAGTGATTCAGTATTATCCTCCTCCTTATTCAAATTAATGGATACTGAGAAGGACGGTGAGAAATTTCACAGAAATTTCGGGGAAAACTGACGGAGATATCAGGATCCGTCGATTTTACGGAATACGTTCATGCTTTATCTTTACTGATGAGAGGTTCACCTCGAGCTCAATTAGAATGTATCTGTTTAATCCTCTATATAGTTTAATATTGACAGGCGGCTCTGCCGCACATCTTTTTTACATGATAAATGCATCACGTACACAGAAAACAAAAATAAATCGTTAAAACGAAAATTGAACATGCCCAGTCGCGTTCGAATTGTTTGGGCCGGACGAGGGTGGTCACGTGACCTATTGTAAATATGTGAATATTGTGGATTCCATAAAGAGATCATTATGTTCTATCACACATGAGGGCATAAATGACTTTGTAAAAAACACATTCGAGACGATTCCTGGTGCAATGCAGAGAGTGAGCCTTTAAAATATTTTATTGATTTTTTAAAATTTTCACCGTATTTTTATAACCATAAAAAAATCAGTTTGTGAAATTTTACTGAAAATTCGTTAGGGATACATCGATCTGGAGGAATATATCGATATGGTGTCACGTGACCCATTGTACATATCGAGTTTAGGTTTAGTTAGTTGTTCTGACGTTGTAGATTTGTCAACATTACACTACGGAAGGATTAATAACAATTCCGGGAATATTATTTCACTAGGCAAGTCAATATTACTAAAAACAAAAACTAAAATTTCAAGGAAATGAAAATTGGCAACTTGCTTATAGTATGTTCTTTGGGATTCGAGTCGCCGTAAGTACATTCATCTCATCTACAACGTTGTAGATCAACTCAATCTTTACAGGTGGGAGAGGCAGCATCAGGGCACAGAATGAAGGGAAAGTCATTAGAAGATAAAGATTTTGAACTGCAAGTTCAGTACCCGCTGGGAAGGTGAGACTTGAATATTTTTGTGAAAGTTATCACACTACTTTGCGGTGCATAACTTGTATTTCCGGATTTACAATGATGTTTTCTGCCAACCACAAACAATAATAGAAACATCATGATGGAGACAGACACGACTCTTTTGCTGTATTACAAATACTTCCATAATATATTTGAAGCCTATATATGCGACACCGATTGAATGAAAAGATACAAATTGACACTACAACAGCAT
Source organism: Protostelium mycophagum (assembly GCA_002081555.1). Taxonomy (NCBI): domain Eukaryota; phylum Evosea; class Variosea; order Protosteliida; family Protosteliaceae; genus Protostelium; species Protostelium mycophagum. Next base: position 37,300 of record KV921234.1, on the reverse strand, counting down.
TTGTAAAGCAATTATAGACACGTGGACTTTCAAAGATTACGCTCCGGCCGTCTTCCATTCAATAAGAGAGACTCTCGGCGTCCAACCCAAACAATACATGGTGCAATCTCCAAAAATTTCATTCAAATCTCGCTGAAATTTCATAGTTCTCCCTGGGCCCTGAGAAAATTCTCGGAAATCTACTTCTGGGAAACTTAGGATCATTGTGCTCAGTAGTTTCTACGGGCAAATCGGGCAGTTTTTTCTTCCAAACAACAGACAAAAAATATCTAATCAAAACTCTTCCTTACGAAGAACACGCCTTCTTACTCAAAATATTACCTTCATACCATGAAGTGAGTCTACAATCATATCTACAACTGTAAATAGACATTCATTTTCTGCAGTATATTTCAACTTCACCAAACTCTTTCCTGACGAAATTCCTGGGGCTTCACAGCTTGAGGCACAACAACGGTCATGACATCTTCTTCGTTGTCATGCAGAACTTGTTTGATTCTATTCTGGATGTACACGAGCAGTACGATCTGAAGGTTAGTTTTCTTCGAATTCTCCGTGAATTTTCGGGGTCTCAATTGATTGAGCAGGGGTCTACGGTGGGGCGAAGTGTAGATATGAATCCTGAAGATTTTTCAAATTCCGCCATGAAGGACAATGACCTCCTCTCCCGCCAACGGCGGATTTTTCTCGGAAAATTCAACAGGGCAGCGTTACTGGAACAACTGGAAATGGACGTGAAATTTCTGGAGTCCCATAATATATGTGACTACAGCTTTTTGGTTGGGTATCATTTTGTAAACGAAAAGGAGAGTGAGGAGTTCGGCCTCGATGTAAATACAGTTGTAGATAAGAGGAGATTAAGCCGAGTGTGAGTAAATTTGAATTGTACTTCTTAATGTAAAGTTCTACGATTCTGAAAAACATCAGTAGGTCCGTATTCTCTAAAGACGTGGGAGGGACACTGTCGGCAGACGGGAGAGAAGTATATTTTATAGGTATCATAGACATCCTCACCACTTGGGACTACCGAAAGATGACGGAGCACTTGACAAAATCATACATATTGCAGTACCCTTCTGTGAGTAGAACACTACTGTCTTCGTACACAACACAGCCTCATTTTTGAGATTCCCGGATTGTGGCAAAGCCACAATACAACGAAAAAAATAATGTCTTTGATTCTGCTGGCAATTGCGTTGTAGATGACAAATAGTAGCATCAATTATCAGCGATAAGGCCATCAGACTACAGAGCCAGATTTCAGAAATTTATTGCCAGTGTGATTGACTGAAGGAAATCAAGTGTACAACTATTTTGCGGAAGATAAAATTTCACTTTTCTCTACAATTTTTATTTCAAAATTTGTTTCACTTTTTCGATTGTGACTGGTCCCACAAAGGTGCCATGATCTGTACACGTCATCATGATGTCTCGATGACGTCATCCATGTACACTCACCTGTCTCTGCCTCCTGTGATAATCTACAAAGGTCTGGACCATGTGAAGATGCCTCTTGAACAAGTCATTACTTGCTAATATTGCGGGGGCATATGCAGCCGTCTCTTGCATTACTCTCGTGGCTGTGGATTCTAAAATGGAAGCCTCCTCAGCTTGATTTGAGAAATCATTTTTGCGGGGAACTAGTGGTATCATTCTATTGAAATGAAGACGAGACTTACTGCTGGTTGTAGATGATAAGGGGGTGGAATTTTCAGGAGGAATTCTCTGTGAATTTTCTTCTTTTCTACTCTCCCTCGAAGACATCAAGTCATCTACATTGCGTGAGTGTCATTCTTCCCGCAAAGATTACCCAAGTTTAATGGAGGAACATAACCTCTAGGGGATACTTGCATCTGCCCGTTTAGGCCAGTCTGTCTTCTTTCTTCTCTAAACATCCTCTCCGGGTCCCGCCTCGTTCTAAATTCTGGCGGTCTCATCGATGATATCTCATCCTGACGTCTCGGTACATCCTCAAAATGAGAGTAAGTTTCTGGTTGTCGTCCGAAATTGTCATATGTGCGGTTATAAGGATCATCTTGACGTCTCAGGGAATCAGTGAATGAGTTGCTGTAGCCATCTACAAATCGTATGAGGGGCGTGGGGGCCAGTGAAGGCATCGACGTCAGGTGATACGGTACAGACGTAACACCTGTCGAATATCATTTGTGAGATTTCATAGAGATTTCTACTTCTCGTATTTCCTATGGCAATACCCAGAGAGGCGGCCTGTGCCTCCCGCAGTCTGCCCAACTGTGTTTCGATGCGCTGTATGCCTTCTGTCAAGCTGTTTATATTTTTCCTGTAGCTGTCAAGTTCCGCACGGCTTTTCTCCATGTCTTCTTTGCTTCTGTACGGGATCCTGGGAAAAGAAGAGATGCCTGCGAAGTTCAGAGAATTCGTGGAAAACTGAAGAGATTTACGTACTGGAATCAGTGGTGTAGTCTGTATCCGTACTACTCGTATCATCGGAGAAATCCTCTCGAGTTTTTGATGCTATTTCTGGAATTTTCGTGGAGATTTCCATGGGTTTTCGATGACTTTTACTCCGGGGTGTACTCGCTTTACTGTTTCGACCCCCCTCAACTTTCTGCGAAATTTCTGAGAAATTTTCTGGCTCCCTGGGTGTCATGAGGGTCCCTGTGTCGACCAGAATTTTCTTTTCTTTTTCTTTTTTCGTTTTCTGCTTCTTGGGTGTTTCTGGTTTTTTTGGTGTTTTCTTGGGTGTTTTTTTGGCGGGAGAACTAGTGGTCTTAGTTGGAGTTTTGATAGGTGTTCTCTTCGTTGTAGATGCAGGAGTTTTGATCGGAGTTTTCGATGTGGCTTTCACAGGTGTTTTCACTGGCTTTTTCACTGTCTTTTTCGGAGGAGTGCTTGCGTCGCTTTCCTGCAGAATTTGAATGATATTTGATTGATATATGATCTCACCACAGATTCTTCCTCAAAACTTTCCTCTTCAAATTCTTCCTCATAATCTTCCACCTGACATATCATCAGACATTCACACGGAAATCTATATTATTAGGCGGGAGATATTTTGGATTGTAGGCAAGCGTTTCATTACGGTGAGTACACGTCATCACAATTCATCAAAATTCGATGAAATTTCACCTCCTCTTCAGAAATCTCTTCTTCTGATATTTCTTCAGAAATATCCTCCACACTCTCTTCTTCAAATTCCTCCGAACTTTCCTCGGAAATTTCCTCCTCAGATACCTCTTCTGAAATTTCTTCTGAACTTTCCTCGGATTCTTCCACGGATTCTTCCTCGAAGGATTCCTGAAGAGTGAGATTCTTTGAAATTTCATCGAAATTTCAGGCAATTTACCTCTTCAAAATCCTCCTCTACGCTCTCTTCTTCCATTTCCTCCTCCACGGACTCTTCTGCTTGTTTGAGTTTGAAAATAAATAAATACAAAACGTCATCATTTCGTGCACAATATGATGTCTTAGACTTGGTGGTGACTCCACATAAAACAAACAAATAATAATAATTGTATAAGATATAGGTATACCTTCAGACTCCTCCTCTGAACTCTCCTCTTCTGAACCCTCTTCTTCTGACTCTGACTCCTCTTCTGAACTCTCTTCTTCCGAGCTCTCCTCTACAACGATGTAAATTTGGGTTGTCATATACTTGGTTGCTATTTTGACGCGATTCGAAAATATAGAAAATTCGAAGAAAAATCCAAGCCGCGAACACTGATTCAAGTTGAAAATAATTACCTTCTGAACTCTCTTCCTCAGAAGATTCTTCATCAGAAGATTCGTCCTCTTCAGAGCTCTCCTCCTACCTTTATGAACGGGATATTCTATAAAAATGAATACCTCGCTGCTCTCCATCCTTTTGGCTAATTTCCTGATGATCTCTTCAAGCTCGATCCGCCGAAGTCTCTCCTTCTCTAGCTCCTCCTGCCTGGATTTTTCTTTGGCCGCCCTCCTATGATCACATTATTGGTACGAATAATTTTCCGATATCTTGAATCGTTTCCAAGCGGTAGAAAATCACCAAAATCATCCTCTTTACAGAAAGGAGTACTGATTTTGATACAATTCAGGTACCTCCTTCTACGTTTCTCCCTACGTTCATGTCTTCTCCGTCTGCGCCTCTCTCTCCTCAAATGTTTTTGCATCTCATGGTCGTGTTGCCTTTCTATTTTTAATTTGTCGATGGCAGCTTTTTGGGTCAGTCTTCCTGTCGACATAGGTGTTCACCTTGGCTCGGTTTGAGTATGTAACCCCCACTGTATACAAAAGCCCCTCCCTCCCCCTCCTCTGTCTGAGTCCCTGGGCCTTGATAGCCACCTTTTGGCGGGAAACCGATCGGAACGAATTCATCGGTCATGGTCTCGGTAGTTACCGTTGGCACGTTACGGTTATGGAACGTCGATTTATCCTCTCGGTCTGGTGAAGGCGCGTCCTCCGCTTACAAAAGGTCAGAAATTCGATAGAAATCATTTCCAACCTGTTTTAGTGGGAAAAGTCATTGTAGATGAGGGTCTCTCAACTGTTGTAGATGGGGTTTCTAACAGTTTTATTTCTTCCCTTGATGTGGGCGGACCTAATGCAGAGGCGGTCAAGCTCTACAATTGGTCAGACTGATATAGATATGATAGACTCCTACTTGGTGTTGCGAGGTGAGGCTATACAAAGATGTGGTGCTGGCAGTTATTGATGCTTTTCTTGAAGGGGGTGTGGGAGGCGGGGATGGCTCTACAACTACGTCTCTCAACATTCAAAACTCTTAAAATGATCACCTTGATTTTCTTCCTCCGAAAATAAACTGACAGCAGATTCCCTGAAAAAATTCAGCCAAAAATAAACAAAAATTTACCGTTGTAGAATGTCACCATCATCTACATTTGCCTTATAACGGTCAGATCCCGACGAAGATAAGTCAGGTGAGGCAACTCTTTCCGGCTATTAAAAACGTCACAAAAAATCAAATATAGGGTTGAATTATAGATCACCTCCTCACGCGCCAGAGGGGTACTCATGATCGGTTGCTCTCTGGGGCTCAATTTTTTTAGCAGGTCCGGAGAATTCATGGCAAGGTATTCCGCGTATGCAGATGATATTTTGTGTGTGGGGGAGAGCTGTGGGCTTTGTACAGAGTCTTTCAAGCTGAATTCTGAGAATCCCTGGAAATTTCAATTTATTCTCGGAGGAAATGCTCACCGTGATGATGTTGGAGAGGTTTGACCTCGGATTGATTTTGGCGCCAATATCAAAGCTCATATCAAGATCATCTACAACAGTAAGAATCATTACAAAATCCAAGACGTTGATCACGTGACCACCTTCTTTGTGCTTCTCCACAGAATCGTCAGTAGACATCCCAAAGCTCAAACTATTTTCACCGTATCTTGGCGAAATAGAATGCGTTCTGGCCTTGGGTTCGTCTACAGAGCTCAGTATCCTCTCGATCTCCTCTTCTTGATCATTCAACTCATCGAATGCGTCATCATTGATGACGTCCAGTCCCAAGCTGGAGTAGATGTCATCATCTAAGGACCCTATTTAGCATGAGAGATTGTCAGAAGAATGAACAAATGCCCTCGGCAGTTCAAATGAAATCGATCGTACTTTGAGGTTCTTTTTTGGACAGAGCTTCTACGATCCGACTCTCCCCTTTGTGTTGTATTCTTGGTGATAATTCGAAGGATGATGCCACCTCATCTTGCATCACTTGATCATCTGAACTACTGCTGTTTTCTGTGAATAAAATAACAAGTTCTCATCAATCTAGATTTCCTCATGGAAAGTGACATCAAATAAAATTGTGATTTTACCTCAAATTACCGGAAATCTTTCCTGGTTTGGAAAGAAATGAATTCGGATCCAAATTTGAAAATTCATCCGAACTGCTCATGGAATCTAACGTGCCTGATTTTTATGATTATGAGATATATCACCGGTACTCACTCTTTTGGATCAAGGCAGGATTGATTTTGGAGAATCTACCGGCTGTAGATGGAATTGTAGATGGAGTGGATGGATTAAACCTTGTTGTAGATTGCGAGAATCGAGAGGCAGCAGTGCTTGGTCGTTCCAAAGCAGCTTCTGTCTTTTGTACTGATAGCCTTAGGATTGAAATTGCAAAAGAGTTGTAAATGTCTTCAATAATTCAATTTAATTGAAGACTCACCCAGGCTATCTCTCCTCGGTGGTGCGGCGACCACCTCATCAAACTCAGAACTACTTGACGCAGACTCTTCACCAAGAGTTTTGGCAAATCTTGATGCCAAATTTTGACTCGTTGTAGAAGGGGCCGTTGGAGTCTCGGAGATTTTTGAAAAACGGGATGCAGTGGGGGAAGATGGTGTTGTGGGTGTTGTAGAGAAGCGTCCCCCAGGTTTGGGTGGGTCCTGTGGTTTTGCTGCAAAACGGGAGGCGGGAGCGGCAGTGGGACGAGGAGGAGGGGCAAAATGTTCGTCCTCACTGGAGCTACTCTGTACAAAATAAAATCAGGATATTTAGCATTGGAGTGACGAATCCACATTTACAAGGATATATTAAATTTGTAAGGATTTGGTGCATAAAGAAAGATAATTGGGGAGTAATAGAAGCTGGTCGCACCTGATCTCGTTTCAACATTGCTTTTTTTGCCTTCTCGCTGAACGTCTCTCCATCACTCGAATCGATGAGACTGTCCTGGCTTGATCTCATGGCTGGCGCTGTGATGGACCTCGCTCTATTCTGTGATGTTTCATTCGCCACATTTCTGCCAGAGGATTAGGAGAGTGACTGGAATAAAATCACCTTTTGTCTGTCGCTTTGTTGGGAGCCTTTTGAAATGGTTCATCATCGCTAGAATCACTGAAAGTGGTAGGATTTATCGTGAGTCCTCCAGAAAGAACCGTCTGACGAGTCGGTGTGGTTGTTATCGCTTTTCTGGCCAAAGCAGGAGAGCTTAATGCCGGTGAATTTCATGTTCACGATGTATGAAAATATTCACCTTGTCGCAGAGGGACTGTTCATCTTTATACGATCTGCTAGAGTCATACTTAAGAGATCACCACGGCCTCCATTTTTCTGTGGAGGAGGGACAGATATCGACCTAGTTTTATTGGTTGAGGCTATCTGTTCGGAGAAGTCTATCTCAAAATCGTCATCATCAATATCGAAATTGATGTCGATCTTCTTTGATGGTGGAGGCTGCTTTGGCTTCGTAGTGCTAGCACTATTCGATCTGTTGAAGCGCGACATTCTATGTCTTAACCTTGATCGCAGCGCCCATCAGCCTCACAAATCTCGGGCGGCAAAATCTGATTTCGAATTTCTACCGTTGTAAATTTCAGTTCAAAATCAAATAAAAAAACATAGGATTACATTACGGCCTCTTTATGATTAAACACAGTTTCACATCAACTTTGTTTATCTGGGTGATAATTGGGTGGTGTCCAATTCGGATAATTGACCCAAGAAGGATGCACGACAAAAGCGTCATAATTCCTCTTTCTGGATTCATTTCTCTCTGGTAATTGTGCGAGAGGCATTGCCATTTCCGAGAATGACACCGTGTTGAGTTGGGTATGTATCGCATGGTTCGGTTCATAATGGTAATTGGCAAATGGAGGAGAAAAGTCCATGTTTGAACGAGGGGGAGTGAGACGAAATGGCTCCTCGGGGTGAAATGATCGTCTGTAATCTGGCACAAAAGCTGGAGGTAAAACTTCTGCGGGGGCGTACTGAGGTTGTGTACTTTGAATTCTTGCTACATCACTCTGCGTTTGATTTTCTCTCTCTTTAGAGAAGTTCTCTGCAACCATGCGTGTGAGGTTTTCGAAGTGTTGCCCATGGGGAACAAAAATTTGGTCCAAGTTGATGGGCGAGTTTGTTGAGCCTTGGGCATACTCTATAAAAGACCATTCTGAGTCTGGGCTCAAAAAGGAGACCTTTTGTATGTTAGTAACTCGAGAGGGGCCGACGTGCGGCTTTAGACTCACTTGGCGTCGCAGTTTGTGTCCCTTATACTGAGCATAGTGATATCTTCTGCATAAATTCCTCCCTATTTTAATTGTCCTTGGTGTTGTCAATGTGATGAGTTTGGTCAACGACACTCACCCTCGGCTTGGCTTCCAAAAAATCCCGTCTTTGTCTTTGGATGGAAGGAACGATCCTTTAAAGAGATAGCAATAAGGAAGTCCTTGAAGAAGAGAACCATCTGTCGAATCCAGTCGTGATCCTGTTGATGATTTAATAGGGCGAGGTCAATGTTTGGACAGGGCTCACCCACGACTCTTTCAATTTCAATACTGTACAAATTCCGGTCTATGTCTTTCTTCTGTGATATAATATGCAACAACAACTCCTGAAATTCTGACCACTCTTTGTGGTCCCACACCATCTTACCGCTCTCTAAAAATTGGCGGTATTTGAATGCTGTGGTATAGTGAACGTTTAGTCTGGTGGCATCCATCGTCTAAAGAGTCCTTCTGCTCGAAAAAAAAAATCGAGAACCGCAAATCAGGAAAATTCCGATATGCGGCTGTTGCTGAGTGATTCGTTGCGGAAACACCACTTGTACACGGCCACACTTGGGTCAAACCAGAATTAAGTCGTTTTACCGCACGGCGTCATATTGAATTGGCCACCCTCTTCCTCACAAATTCTTTCAGACCAAGTCAAAAAAATGGGGAAAATGCCGCGGTTTTTTCAAAGGGGAAAAATGCCGAATTTTCCGAATCAAGGGTGGAGTCACAGTCGAAGCTTGTTGAAGACCAGCCAGTTTACGCCGCATGCCCTCATACAACGCGGCAAGCTCCTGGGAAGTAAATGTGAGCGAATTTTCATCTGTCATATGGCACGGCGCACGGGCAGTATCGAGAATTTGCTTGCCACAGATAACAGAATACTATCAACATCCACCACCACGCACGTTTATCACACGGTATGAATTTTGGACCGACGCCCTCCCCTGCAGTTGTTGGAAGATACAGAAACTTCCTCTCTGATGGAAGCATGATTTGGGATCACAGAGAATGGACAGAGTTTGTGGAACACCTCCTCAACCTCGTGACACAATCAAATGAGGTTGATAAGACCATGTTTAAGACAGAGCGCCAAGTCGTGATCAGTGAGTCGAGATTTCCATTCAATCTGTATCGTGACCGTCTATTAGACAATTATAAAGACAAGTTCTCTGGCAAGAGATGTCCCCTTCCCTCTCTGCCCTATTGCTACCTCTTTAAAGGCAAATTTCTCCCCGCTGCCGATGCGGATGGGGTCTTCTGGAAACCAAGCAGAGGGGCGATTACAGTTGGAAAGCAGATGAAGAGACGTTATCATTACGCTAAATTCCGAGGAGTTAGGCTTAGACGTCAGGTCTGTTCGTATGACGTCATCACCATGATCGCCGTTGCTGACCATCTTCAGATCTCATTTTTAGAGGAGGATGGCTGGAGCTTCATAGAATACAGAACCGGGCCAATTGGTGTGGTGACTTACTTGGAAGAAGTCCAAGTGCCCATTGATTACAACTTCCTCGGCCTCGTGCAGATCGTCGCAAATCGTTGTGCCGCCCTTCCCTGCCACAGAAATGAACCCCTCTACATCAACAATGTAGACGAAGAGAGCGATGTGGAAGGGTTGGATAATGTCGACACAAAGGAAGAGAATGCGGGAGATGTACTACAGATCAAGGTCGAGTCAGACGTCACCCCCCCACAAATCAGTGCTGATGTAGACTCGGAGGGTGTGTGCTCGCCTGCCGGCTCCTGGTCTTCTCTAACTCCTCCATATGACGACTTTGACATGTTTGATGCTCCCTCATTCTTCCATATGGCTGATGACAAGACAAATGTGTTTGACATGAAAGAGGATGAAGTGCCTTTCTGGGATTGCGGAAATATGGCAAATAGTCAATTGTTCGAATGGGTGCAACAACTGTAAAATAAATACATAGAATCGATTTGCCCTTCTACATCTTTTGCGCGCGAAGCACAAATATTTGTGACGGAACCGAATACTCAAGTCCGTCAAACTACAACTATGTTTACACAATAAAATCATTTTGTCATTCTATTTAATTGTCCTTGATCTTGGTGAGGAATCCATACTTGTCTCTCTTGTTTCTGACCGCTGGGAATATGATGAAATATCCCAATGCAATGAAGAAAAAACCGATAAGAACGTAAGGATAGTACATCCATATGTACTTGACTCCCTTCAGACTCTTCACTCCAGTGTTGAAAATAACTGTCATTTTGAGTTTGAATTTTAAAAAGATGTGTTCGAAATGACCTGCAGATCCGGTGTTTCTAGCGTAGGCACTGAATGCGTCGGTACAGAACTGAACCACTGCCACAGCTCCAGTCAATAACAGTAAAGTGTTGAATAAAAAGGCGTTCATCATCGTCTCGCCGATCTTCATCGGGTGGATAGAGAAAAGGAGGGGGATTCTTAATCCGAATCTGAATGTCCCAGAGTAAATGCATAACATCAGGTAGAAGGCAAAAACTCCGTAGGCGGCCACACCAAACAATCCAAATGCATTATCCAGAGCTGACAAAGTCAAAAATTTCACGATGATGGAAATAACCTACAGTTGAACATTTTGGAGAGGAAAACGTTTCCTGGAATTTTGATCAGCATGACGATGAAAATCTGCACGATCCATAAGATGCTCGTCACGATGCTGCTAATGTCAGAACCAAGAGATATGTCTGTCAACTCACGCAATAAAACCGAGGACAAGCTGGACCCAGGCCCAAATAATTACGATCAATTTGGGCCCAACACCTCGGTTGTAAGCCTTCTCCAAAGTTTGATACTTTTCTTCCAGCAAAAAGACGTCCTGTAAATGTCGGTGGAATTTCATTGATTTCCCGCGCACCTTTCTGAATTTGTTGTATGCCTTCTTTTCTCTTCTACTTTTCGGTTGGCCACCGCTTCGCTTGAATCTCTCCTTCATCCTGTACCCAGCTTCCAAGAGATGCGTTGCCTTATCTAAAATAGGTTCTTGGTACATCTGATACCTTGGCGAATCAATACGCATCACTAGCGTTGACATCTGTCACTCACGCAGCCTTTGTGAGGAATCTGGGTCTGTTTCTCCATGCCAACAGCAGGTCCACTGGGAGTGAGGAGAGCCCGATTCCGCCAAATAGGACGAGTATAAAGACACCCATCAAGTTGATGACCGAAATGACATACAATATGAAGGTGACTTGGAATTCTAATTGAGAATCCGCATAACCCGTCTGAAACTATGAGCCAAATGGAAAGTTCATGAAGCGAAGTTGTCCAACTGAAGCCTCACCATGTAGGGAGCGAAGTCGCTGTATTGGACGAGGGAAATATCTTTATAAATTTGCAAGTTGGTTCCATCGTAGTAAAGCTTCTGAACAGGGACCTTTGGTCGTCAGATCATTCATGATTGTTGAAGGCAAACCTGAGCTGTGCCGATTAAAATGTACAAGATGATGGTGAACACAGCAAATACGACGATGCATATCGCAGTGTACTTCACCGCCTCAACTATTTGCTTGCTTGCCCTGTCTAATTTAGAAGTCACTTTTGATGATGACAGTCTATCCACCTTGGCTGGTCTGGGTCTTCGGCCTCGTAATAAAAGATTGTGAATGGAAGTATGAGAACAATAAAGGCGGTTGCCGCAATGTAGGCGACTATCCACAGTATCGTCATCGGAATGGCACCGTCTGCTCGATTACCCACATCTACGGGTAGTAGTAGAATGATTGCGCACGTTAATGTAAGCCCCGCCACCTTAATTTTTTGAGAATCTCTCAATCATGCTGAACAACACCCTATTTCAGGCAAAATCACATCACCAAAATTCAAGTAAAGCCTCACCGTAATCACTTTGGGGAATATTGCCGTGTTTCTGTCTGCCTCATGAGAAAAGTATACGAGAACGTATATGTTTCCAACAATAATGGCTATGAGCATGATCACACTGATCACGACCAAAGCGATGTTAACCATGGCTGGCTGATCCTTTCAAAGGCTGGAAGCCTCTCTCAATGTGTGCTGATCTCTCCCGAGCCGAGGCGCCAACCGAGTTGTAGATGATATTTTCTTTGAAGTAGCCAGTTTTCTTCGCCGTTCCTTGGCCAACAGACTCTTGTGAGCCTTCTTGTAATTTAACTTGTCACTTTGCATTGATTCGTTCAGCCCAAAGGTATTTTTGTGTCTAAGCGCGTGGTACTAATTTTAGTTTCGGTGTTTCGGGCTTTCATTCACGAGATGGACCAAACAGGGAGCAAGTATGAGGGAGAGAGATTTAACGGCAGGTGAACACGAATTGCACTGTCCTCAATCTGACCTTCAAAGAATGCATGGAAAGGGCGTCTTCACTTTTGCGAATGGAAATCAATACGTTGGTGAATTCAAAGATGGAGAGTGAGCGTGATGTGATTGGTTGATCCCTGCTCAAATCTTTTCAGGTTTGATGGGGAAGGAATATTGTACATAAAAGGATTCGGGAAATACACAGCAACATGGAAGAACGGTTTGCAAGTGAAGGTGATGATTAAATTGTGATTAAAAAAACAAGGATTGACTTGATCAGGGAGAATACACCTTTAGTGATGGGCTAGTGCATGATGCAGAGACAGGGAATTATTGCACGGGCTATGATCGCAGGTTCTATGTGGAAATATTATCTGGTGTGAAGCCTGCAGGAGAGTCACATTTCACAAATGACCTGTCCAAGATTGTAAAATGAAAGTGAAGAATACGGGAATTATTTTTGGTGGAAGGGTGCCTGGCTTAAATAATCCACAGTAAAATCTCGGTAATAACGTGTTCATTACCGAGAACTGGGGTCCGATCAAATCCTGCAGCAAAGACGCTCAGCACCCATGAAACATGAGGGGATTTTAAATTTAAATTTTATCAGCACCCATAGAATAATCTCAAATTTCACACGAGCATAGTGTTGACCCCGACAATACACCTTCTCCGCAGTTCTTAGCGTGCGAAGACGGTAACTACCGGCTTCCGAAATGAACACCCTTTTCACAAAAAAAATGCTGAGAATCGAGTCGGGGGAGCGGTTTTTCTTGAAAGATAAAATCCGCGTTGTCCATCTTGGAAGTATCTGCATCAACAGGCTCCACCTTGTAGAGGATGGAGTCGAATGAGACAGAGAGTGTCTCAAATGACGAGGATAATCCCATCAAATACGATCCAACGACGCAAGAATCGGCTGATGAGACGACCTCTCCTTCAACAATGCTCATGGATTCAAAAAATCAGATTCAGATGAAGGGTTTATACATAGCAAATAGTGAGAGTAGCTCTTTTAAACCAATAAGACCAATCTTAAGAAGGTAAGAATTCAGAATTATGTTCTTCTTGACCTTCCATCATGTTGGTTAATTTATCAAATCCATATGATTCAGAAATCATTTCAAACAAAAGATGCCTGCTTGCGGCTTTGTTACGTTAACGTAACGAATCTGATTGCAATCATTTTTAAGACTGGCTTGGAATCAAAACATTATAAATGACAGGCCCATCTTCGCAATTCAACTTGCCTTTTGATACCACTTCCAGGGAAGGTAAAGAGGATGATCAAGGAACAAGAGAAAGAGTGAGTCCAACACCGAGAAAACCTACAAGAGGGTTCACTTTTCGACGAATATTATCAGCAGACACGTGGACTTCTTCAAGTCCAGAAACTCCAGATGAGGTGATCTCATCTCTTAACTCCAACATCTTTATGGGTGCCCTTTTAAAAAAAATAAATTTCAATAAAATTGATATTTTTGACAGATAGACGACGGGACCATTGAGTTTAGATTACGTAAATCAAAATCCACAAAATCATTAGACCTCAGTGAACGTGATCTCGACACGGTAAGCAACCGCGAGACTCCCTCCTGATGACGCGTTGTAGATTCCAGATGTCGTTTTTGATTGCGTCAATCTGACAGAATTGAACCTGTCACATAACAAGATCACGACAATCCCCCCTGCTATAAGAAATCTGACCTCTTTACGAACCCTGAATCTCTCTTTCAACAATGTCTCGCATCTTCCAGCGGAGCTGTCAAATCTGAAGAATCTGACAGATGTCAAGATGTCATTTAATCCTCTACCACCAGATGTGAGAGTGGCCCATTGGCACGGGCAACTTAAAGATTATCTCAGGTTATTTTTATATCCATTTATAATTTTATTTTTTATTTTAAAGATATTTTTGGAATGTTTGAATTATTAAAAATTGTTGTGTTGCGAAGAACGGTGCGGCTCCAATGTAACACCGGACATCGCTTTGTATAGAGATGCAAATGCGGCTCTGCCGCAGAAAAAATAATGCTCCCAAATAAACAATTTCAGCTCAGCAAAATGTCAAACTACAACGGCTGATTCTCTCAGGTGTACAGCTAAGTTTAAATCTGGGAGCTCAGGGAAGCCTTTAGAGATTCCTCAGAACCGTTCAGGGAAAGAGATCATGCGAGGGAGTTCCCTCACAACCTTCGCTTTTAAAACCGAGCGCACAAAGAACAGCAGACAGGTTAAATTTCACCGAAATTTCGCCGAAAATTGACTGAAAATCGCCTGAAAATCATCTGAAAATTGACCGAAAACTCAGGTTACAGAGAAGTTGAAAGTTTGGGAAAAAAGTTATCCATATTTACATTTTGGCGGGCCTCTTAAACCCTCCACGAAGCCTTTTTGGAACCCCAGAGTACCGAGGTCAGTCACGTTTATTACCGCGATTCTTCTCGTCAGTTAACGTGATTTTTTGGATGACTGAATCGTGCAGTCCGACGCGAAACCAACAACGGCGGAATAGGTGAGGGAATTTTCTGGGAATTTTGCGAGAATTTTTTTGGAAAATCTGACCTCTACAGGACGAGACCAGCAGCCGTCTCCACTGTCAACTCCGGTACAACGAGTGGAAATTCCGGTAGCGATAGTGACCAACCCAATGAGGTATACACCGTTGTAGATGGATGTGAAAAACAACATATCAAATAAAATAGGTGAACGCGGTGATGGAAGATGATTATGGGACAGTAGGGATGGTATTCAATGAACAAACATACGACCCCTCAACAGAGGTGATTTTTCTAATATTTATAGATAAGACTTTGTGTTTGTTGTGTAGTTTTGATAACCAGGAATGGTTTACTGTTCTGCGGCAAATCACTTTGATATGTGTTTTTATGGATATCTCTTGTGACCGCGCTTAACACCAATGAGATATCTCATATCTAATCATGACAACAGTGTGAGTTTTCACGTGACCCGCTGTACACGTGTACACATCATTTGGACAATATTTGTGAACCTCCAATGACCATCAGAATTGTACGCCAACCGAAAAGTGAAAAACCACTGTGGCTGGAACAGATGGCCCCGTTGAGGTGAATTTTCTTGGAAATTTCACGGAGATTTCGCTGAATAGGATAGTGATTGTAGACATATGAACGTGAATCGAATTTGTGGTATGGTGAGGTTGACTAAAAAACGAGCGAAATTTCGAGGACCAGATCCTCCCTGGGTTTCAGAATTAGAGTGGGTGTCTACAATATTTTATGTCGACAATATTTATTATATCATTTTCCTCATGGCAACATATTACCCCGTGGACACGCATTTGTACAATTTTCAAAATGAAAAATAATTGCGGTAACTACCGCTCTGTTGCTGTGAGTAACACGTTAATGTTACCGTGTATCATACGGCAACTAGTGATGTACAAATGCGTGTCCGCCGGGTAATAGATGACCAAATTGAATTATATAATTTCTATTATGACAGATGTTAATGACCGATCTATTTTTAGCTCAGAAGAGCCGTACAGTGTGATGGTAGAGAGGACACCCTTCGGAAATTTGAGGGACTGGGATCACGCACATCAAACACCAACCTTTCCATTGAAAAAGAAGATGGTCATGGCTCAGCAGGTTTGTTCTACATTGTAGACGTGTGAAGTGGTGATGACGTCATCAGGTTGCAGCAGGAATGGATTATTTACACACGAGAAGTCCACCACTTATACACCACAATTTGAATGTCAGCAACATCCTGGTGTGTATTTCTTCACGCTATTATCTCACCACAAAAAGTCAAAATAGTTTGACAATCTACAACAGTGTAGACTCACCGTAATCAGATTTTTGAGCACAGATGTGCGAAGATAACGGACTATTTTCTTGGAAATAGAATGATGCGCGAATACATGAGCGAGTATGCAAACAGTGGACATAGAGAGAGTATAGTCCCGTATTATATGTCCCCTGAAATCCTTGAGAATGAGGTGAAATTTCACGGAAAAGTCAGAGTCCACGGGGTTTTCTCGGAAAAATGGCGGAAAACCTCTGAAAGAAAAAATTTGGCTGTTGCTGATTCTTCCAGGATTTTACCGCAAAGACTGACGTGTATTCTTACGGGATGCTATTATTAGAGCTTATAAATGGGTCAACACCATTTGCAGAATTGAAGTCAATGGAGGATCTCATTCAGACCGTTTGTGTGCAGGTACGAATAATAACATTATTAAAAAAAATTGCCGCCAAAATTCATTTTTGAAATTTGAAATTGTCCTTTGAAGTTATAACCCATATTTTCTCATTGTAGTTTGAGGCAATCACGGTAAACAAAAACAATTATTTTCAAGTGTTTTATTTCCGTCATCTACAACACAAATAACGTTCTCAGAACGAGAGGCCACCCATAATCGTCCCGATTCCCCCCTCCATTGAATCCTTGATCATGGTGAGTTCTCCTCGAATTTTCCCAGAAATTTCTGATCTATTTTGAAGAAATGCCTGGACCGGCGGCCGGAAAGTAGACCCACTTTCCAAGACATCCTGTCAAAATTTGATGCAATTTTGACAGAGAGTGTCCTTGACGACCCGGTCGCCGCGATTTTTTGGAACAAAGAGTTCAAGGGAAAGGTGATTTATCATCGAATTTTCAGTGAAAGTTCGGGAAGTATTGTAGATGACGTGTTTAGGACTCGATCGAGTGGAAGGAATTTATGTCTGTTTATTTGAGATATTTTAAGTTGACCTCATGTGATTCACGATTGATACAATGCACACATGATGTCCTCGTGGATAGTGATGAGGTCTTTATTTCTATTCCGAATTTATTTCAACTTTCTGGAGACTTCCCGCGCAGGACGAAATTTAAAACTTGAATTTAATTGACAGATGAACAGGCCGTTACGATAGAAAATTTTTCCAAGATGGTCCAATGGTTTGGTCCGCTGGACGGTCTCAATTTTATGAAACAGCTCACCACAACCCACGAGGAATGGTCAGTGAAATTTCATAGAAATTTCACATAAACTCACGAGATTTCAGCTGGTTTCATGGTAACCTGTCATCCATTCAGGCTGAAGATCTGCTGTCCGAGAAAGTTCGAGGAACTTTCCTGGTGAGATATTCTGCTAGCCATTTTGGCAGTTTTGCGATTTCAGTCAACGGTGTAGAAGGTATTTTTTTGTAAAATAATTATTATTAATAAACTTCAAATAATTATTATGAATAAACTCAAATAATTATTATTTTACACAAAAAATAACTTTTGATCATCATCACGTTCAGTTCTAAAAATAGTAATATTTCTAGGGATTGTGCGGCATTATAAAGTATGGCATCAGCCGGGCAGAGGTTACTCCCTCGGTCGAGAAGAATACCCAGGTGAGATTTCATCGAGATTTCACAATGTGACTCGTTGTAGATTTGAGGTCTTTGATCGCGGGAAGATCAGAATTATTATGGTTGAAATTTCCTTGTGCAAAAGGGGAGCGGTATTCCGATTCAAATTTTTGGACCACGCACGAGATTGGTGATGAGGTGGGTTATCTCGTTGTAGTTTGACATTTGAGTAAAACCTTTGAACATATTACACTTGCTTTGCCTGTAATACATCCAAAAATAGCACCACAAACCAAATTCTCATGCACCCACTCCGTCCATCTACAAATCTTGACCCCAACAGAGTTCAAACACCAAGACGGTCATCTCATTGAAGAAGTTATGCTTCAGATTCATCTACAGAAACCCACAATTATATCCGAATCTGAGCGAGACTATCCCCGGCGACCTCCTCGAAGACTATCGATCTACAATTGTAGACTCCATCACTTCAGATGAGGCCGGTCGGAATATGTGGAAAGATTATTGGCTTGCACTTGATGAGGTGAGTCTTCAGAATTCAAGGTTATGCTGCGGCTTTGCAGCGGGTTTGTGTTTTTTTGGCGGTTTCCAACCGCAGAACACAAATTAAGTATTGAAAGTTGTTCTCAGCAGTGTTGCATCATCATCTTTCAAGACATGATTGAATGCAACGATGATGACGTACGAAGGTACCTTTTGAGACTTTTGCGGCGGCTCTGTCTACACTATTAAATGTCGACATTCCTCACGCCTCACCCGAGTACAACCATCTACAATCCATCATTAGAGATATTGGTGAGTTTTCCGGAAATCTTACATATAGTGACGTCATACAGCGGATAATTACTGTGAAAATGTTACCATAGAAACCTTCAGTAAATTATTGGAATGGTTTGGCCCGTTGGACGCCAACTTTTTGAATAAGATCACCTCCATCATTACAAAACCGTATGTCTTAATCATGATGAAACAACACCCATTAGACGATGCATTGTTGCGTTTCCATTTCGTTCAAACAAAGCTTCAATCTGTGGCAAAGCCCAATCGCTAAAACATTAGTGTTAAAAGCACAATGATGACCTCTTACAGTTGGTTTCATGGCAACATGAGTCACATGCAAGCAGAGAAGCACATACAAAAACATTCTGGCGCGCAGAAAGGAATTTTCCTCATCCGATTCAGCTCGAAAAATCGCGGATTTTTCACCATCACCGTCATAGGTCAGTTTACCCCTTTGTCGACATCTTCTGAAGAGTTACAGGGCGGAATCGGACACTGCTGCACTATCGCGTTTACTACGATCGCACAGAAGTCCAGTACCTGATTGGAAAGAGATCATTCGCGACATTGGATGACATCATTTCCGATTACAGTAGGGAGCTGTGTTTACGAGCTGCATGTCCGGGGTCAAAATTTTTCAATCTGCAAGTCACAGGCTTTCAGTGGGAGAAATAAATTTTACTGTACAGAAGATCCCGCCTTCTTCCTTTCTTTGCCTTGAAACGACGCCGTCAGTGCTGTCAAGAAAAAATGCAGAAAAACCCCTTTTCTTCTCATAACGGTAGTGATTTTCGGTTCTTAACGCGAGCGTCCAAATCCGGAAATTTCTGTCAAAAAACGGAACAGAAATCTTGACTTGAAGCTGTGCACATTCTTCGACAGAAACAGATATAGACAGGGATCTTCTTAATATATTCAGGGTGAGTTGCCCCTCCACAGAACGTTCTTTATTCTGCTGCAGTTTTGATCTGTATACGCTTGTTCCAACATGTTTGGTTACTCCATCCGCTTTTTTTTGGCTTCTGCGAGAAGAAAATTAGATGACATTCTCCATGAACGGGTACGAAAAGACAAAGGGACATTTACAAATTGACGAACACATCATCAAGCACCACGAACAATGAGACAGATAGCGCACAGCTGCAGCTCTATAAACACCAGTGTCAACAGACCGTTGAGGATGAGCAGCAGTGAATTGTATGATTTGGAGAGATTGAGAAGGTCCCCCTCCAATGCAGCCTACTATGGTGAAGTATCACTTGTTTGATCGTGATCACTGAAGGTGATGCAGATAGAGGCCTTTTGAGTCTTCCGGATGACATTCTTGCAAGGATCATTTCCGGAAATGCATTGGCGTGTCGTATCGTCTGCCGACGTCTATATAAACTAGTTTGGAGAAAATGTCTTCTGAGAGACTACACAATGACTTTACATGCCGATTACGAGTCCACCAAACAATGGTTGTACAAACATAGATGGAACACACCAACAACATCCGTTTCTGTCAATTTAGAACACATTTCAGACGAGGTTCAGATTGAGAAGACTGCTGTAGAACTCTCACAGGTGATGACATCACAAATACATTCACAAATACAAAGTGAATGAGCTAATGAGGAGCAGATCTCAGGGTTAAAGAAAGTGGAAGTGAGTAATGCCACTTTTGCTTCAGAAAAAGGGTTCAAAATGCTGCTTGCCATGCCCGATTTAACGAGGTGAAATTTCGTCATTTTTGCAGAGTCATAAATTACCGCGGCGACTAACGTCCTCCAGCATTTCTGTTCCAAAATCATGGTGGGACAGTTGCCGATTCACAGGACCCTCCAGACTATCAGAGATCAAGATCACCGGCTGTATAAGGTGGGATCCATTGTATGGATGAAGTCATCTTTGATTGATAAACTGTAGACCCGTCGATCTATCCTTCTTGAAGGTGGTACCTTGCCTTAAGAGGTATCCTGCTTTTCATTAATCATTCCCAACTCACACCGCCCAGCTTGTCCATATCTTTTTCCAAAGACTACAGCCACTTACAACACGTACCACAATTAGAGATATTTAGTGTGCACCAACCTTACCGCTTCGACTTCTCCTGTCTCTCCAACCTGAAAAACCTTCGAGTAATTATTTTTATTTTCCATCTACAACTCGCCATATTTATGATTCCAGGAATTACGAGTTCCCGCCCAACAAGAAGGATTCGAGATTTGTTTCACGATGAAACATCTGAGAACACTGAAGCTGTCGGACGGGCAGACAGGTCTTGACCTGAGGAATCTACAATATCTCCCTGCACTCAGAGAACTAGATCTAACGCAATGTCAATCTTCAGCCTGGCATTATGAGGCAATCGTCAAGCTAGCGCTTACTTCCCTCAGCATCCCCGCGGGGTCTTCTGAGGCAGAGAATCTCAGTGAGTTTTCTTTGAGATATAGCTCATCTACAATGTGATATTAACATGTTCAGTCCGGTGTATGGCCCCTTCCCGCCTCCACGATACTTTACGAAATTTGAATTTCCGGGGAAAATCTCAGACAGCAGTCGTCATCAGCCAGAACCTGGTTCAATGGATCTGCGGTTTCAAAAATTTGACCCATCTATCCTACGCCGCCCGCGTCGACTCGAATTCGAGTCGTCCAGATTGGAAACCCCTTCTACAACTAGACAAGTTGGAACTGTTGGAATTAACGGACAATGCGGATGACCCAGAGTTCGGAATCATTTCCAAGATGAAGACTCTCAATGAACTGAGGTTAGTTAGCTCGTTGTAGTTTGACATTCAGACATTTATTGAAATTTGTACAGATTCTGTGGGGAGGAAGTGATGAACGGAAAGAAGCTTTTACAGCTAACAAATCTAAAGAGGCTACACCTGCCTCACACGAGCAAATCACTTGTCCAAAGCCTCGCTGTGGCCATGCCCAAGTGCAGGATCACTTTCAGTGGACCGATGGCCGCTGAGTGATAGAAGAAAAGAAACAATTGTAGATGGGAATCGAATTATTTATAGACATTCAATAAATATTTATGGAATCAATCATGATGTCTTAGAAAACTTTATCATGAAATATTGATGAGCTTCAAGAGGCTGATTTGGTTGAATAAACTATTTCTTCATTCTTTTTTATTTTTTTGGTGGGTTTGGCTGAAAGACCTTTTGCGTGTTTGGATTTCTCTTTGCGTTAAAGTCCGTATCATTCTCGACCTTCTTTTTGAGGTCCTGCTTCAACATCTCGTTGTACTTCTGTGCCATCCGCGGGTTGTTGATGTTTTCGACCAAGTACTCCTCTGCAAATATAAATTGAGACGTCTATAATCCGGACTCACCTTTGATGGGGACTTTGGGTTGTACAGCTGGTGTAGACATTTTGATAGCCTCACGCAATCTGTCTGGGACCATTTGTGTTGTGGATTTACTATTCACACGCCTTTTTTTGGCGGGTCCGGAATTACCGGAGATGTATGAGTCCGACAACCCTCGAGGCGTCATTGTAGATTGTCGAATTTCGTCGACAGCCATGGCAGCTTCCCATGTCTTGGGATCCTGTACATTCTCAATATGTAATTTTCGAAGTAAAATAAAATTCACACACGTCATCAACAGGTCTTCCTTGTGTTGCAGAGTAAGTCTGCATGATATATGACGTCACCATGTTTGTACCCATCTCGGAAAACTCCGGGCTCAAAAAATTGAGCTTCTCTTGCAGAAGGCACCTGAGGGCCGCACTGACGTCAGGAACTCCGCCAGAAAAGCACTGTGACATCACTTTGACAAGTTCCTGGAATAGTTCAGTTGTTGCACATTTTTGGTTGGTGCTGGGACAGAGCATTGTAATGTCGTGACATTTGGAAGGCGATATCATACCTCCACAGTGGTACTGGTCCACTCCCTGAAGGCAGTGGCGAAGGGGTTCTGCTGTCCGGTTGTAGACGGGTGTTCCGATAGGATCAATTGAATGAGACTCTGTATCCTCCCTTTAGTCACGTGACCCACCAATTGTGTCAAATCAAATCCTACAATTGATAAGAAAATCAGAAATTTTCTGAAATATTTTCTGCATTGTAGATGGCTCACCAGTTCTAACCCTCTCTCTCAACTCCGGAGTCAAATTTCGCGCGTCGAAAATTCCACGAATATTTCCATTGAGATCGTCCGCCAGTCTGTCGACATTGCTTGTCGACAAGTCCTCCTTCAACAAATCTTTTTTCACGAAGTTTCTGATCTGCGGGTGTATCCTCTGTACAGCGTTGTAGTTGCCACCCATCACGCTCAATATTTCTGGCAGGGTGATCACGTCAAGAATCTTCCTGGTGAACTTGTCTAACATTGTCTCTGTCAACATTTCAGTGAAATTTCAGAGGTATTCATGCACTTCAAAAATGTGAACTTGACTTCGTCTTGGTTTTAAATTGAAATTTTTCCAAAAATTTGCAGGGTATTACCTGGTGGGGGAGGCTCGTCCACATTCGCGTCGGAAATTCCTTGAGCCAAGGACGAAATGACAGAGCCAACACTTGACGGGTCTCTACTTCCCATCGCTTGTTGCACCGTGTTGAAAGCTTGTGACATCAAGACCGCCGTAGAAGTCCTTTTTTCCAGTCAGAAATACCTTTAATCTTTACATGTGCACAAAAATTTTGTTTCAAAATATTTTTCAGAAAGACTGCAGGCAAATAATCACCTCGCTGAGCTCCCTGGAGTCGTGTCTGCCTGAACAAACTCGCCCGCTGAATTGTTGTTGTTGCTATTATTAGCACCCGCCCCGATCCCCGAAAAAATGGCGGGAAGACCCGACATTTGATCTGCCGTTAGGGCTTGTGTTAATCCCGCAAAAAGATTGGATAATTCTGTGAATTTTTAGCCGACTACAACGAGGATAGATGATGCATTTCAGATCTACATATTTTAAAAAAAGTACCGCTGGGGGAAGGATTGACCCCTGGACCGCCCTGTATCATCGCTCCGAGTTGATTAATGAGCACTTGGGGATCTTGTGTGCGAGCCTGTGCGGCAGGAACGCTCTGTGCCGCCTGAAGATTTCAGAAAGGTTTCAAAGAGCCACAAACTTCAATACCTGAGCCAGCACATTTGGCCTGCGCAGAGTCAGAGAAGGTTTGATTTTTCAATCAATTTTATTTTGTGATGTCATTCATGTTAAAAAATTTGCTCACCTCTGAGTGCGAGGTGGTGCGGCAGATGCAGCTTCTGAGGTTTGACCCAAGCGTACAGATCTCACACTTTCGGAGATCATCAGACTGACGTTTCCGAGCTGTTCCAAAATTGGACCCAGCTGGACTGCCAGCTGCTGCGTGCGCACCCTGAAATTTTGTTCAGGAATTTAATTTGTGATTTTCTTTACCTATCTTCTGCTGTTGGTTGTGGTGCAGAGTTGTTATTTACTGTTGCGCCAGAATGTCTCAGTCCTTCTGACATATAAGTCAATACAGGTGTCAAAGAGCTGACACTTGATGACAGTTGTGACAGGCAATGTGCCAGAATGTCGACGGAGGTGGGATTAGCTGGTATCTGTGTATCTTGGGAAGGCTGGGAGGATGCCCAAGCAGGAATATTTTGTACAGTAGTGTTCAATAGTTGTAATTGCTGTTGTAGATTGGCAAAACCATCTGAATCTAACACGTGTCATCAGATTCACGAATTATTCATACCAATGATACAGAATAAAATAGATGTCAGGGTGTTTTGATCTGAGTGATTTATGTTCCTTCCAAAAATTTATTTTTCGAGGGTGAGGATTCAATTAAGAGAATACTCACTTTGTGTTTCTGTTCTGCCAAGAGAGTTGAGGACATTACCGATAAGCTGGTTGTGTTCATAATCGTATGATTACTGCATTCCTCACCTGGTTTCGGTCTGATCTGGACACTGTTGGACGTGCAAAGTCTGTCGTTGCATCGGCTTGCTCTTGTGTGGTGTCATGATGTGGCTCTGCAGAAGCTGCCGAGATCAGATACAAAATTCATTCAGACAGTCGCATCATTGATCGATGTAGTGCAGTCGTTATAGATAAAAAATAACAAGAAGTTATTTGAAATCATACGGGTCGTGCTCGTGGTCGTGTTCGAAGGAGCCGAATTTTGAGGCACCTGAGGTAATTTAGCAGATTATGAATCACAACTTGACCAAACCTCTGGTTTTGAGGACACAAGATGTATTGTTCCTCCATTTTTGATCCCGTACGATTTCAGTTTTTGATCGTCTTTCATGACCTTTCCTTGGAAGATGAGACGTTGAGAAGTTGTCGATATCTTTGAAACAGCCTGTATGCGCTCCTTCAGTTGTGAAACTTTGATGTCGTCTGTTAATTGAACTGATATCGCCTTCTGTGTGCTATTCATGGATTTAATATTCACGGTCATTGTTGACTCTGTGCCATCTTCAGTTGCAGCCGCGGGCTTCATTATTTCAACGATGCCCAATATGCACATCAGAAGATGATGTCCGAGTTGTAGACATCGGAAAGAAAATTGCTGCGAACCAGATTTCGGACTTGAACGGCGATTTTGGTGAAAGGACTATAAATAGGAGAAATTAAAAATAAAAACATAGAATCACAAACGAGCGTTCATAATGATCATGTTGAGTATCTCAAACACTGCTCTATCCACGAAAACTGTTTCTGCCTCCTCTCTTCGCTTGGCAACGGAGAAATTTATCGACGACGGATGGACCTTAATTTCGGTCGAGTTGAAGGACACGGACAGTCAAGTTCCCCACATGACGGCTCCGATTCATCGCCATCACACATTACCTCAGATCATTCTGGTGATCTTCTTCAACATCTTTCCTTTGGACTTTTGGGCACACTGATGTCTCAGAGGCCTCTTTTCATCTCAGACCACGAAAACTGTTTCTGCCTCCTCTCTTCGCTTGGCAACGGAGAAATTTATCGACGACGGATGGACCTTAATTTCGGCGGACTTGAACGGCGATTTTGGTGAAAGGACTATAAATAGGAGAAATTAAAAATAAAAACATAGAATCACAAACGAGCGTGTATAATTATCATGTTGAGCATCTCAAACACTGCTCTATCCACGAAAACTGTTTCTGCCTCCTCTCTTCGCTTGGCAACGGAGAAATTCATCGACGACGGATGGACCTTAATTTCGGTCAAGTTGAATGACACGGACAGTCAAGTTCCCCGTATGACGGCTCCGATTTGTCGCCATTGCACATTACCTCAGATCACTTTGGTGATGTTCTTCAACATCTTTCCTTTGGATATTTGGGCACATGCATCTGATGTCTCAGAGGTCTCTTTTCGCTGGGATAAAGAGCACACTGCCATTCCCCAGTGTGTAATTCAGGCGTAGGAAACAAACTGGAACAAGCAATGACAAACACCGGAAACGGTGTCTTCCACAAATTTTACGGAACTCACTTCAACTCCGTAGATCTTTACAACCGCTTCCTCTATCGCTTTATCAATGGCCGCCCGGTACTGTGGATGTTACCACTGGTGATGGCTGTTGTACAGTTTTTGCCTTCACCAATTCTGTTATTTGCGTTGAAAGTTGCAGAATTGTACTTTGAAGTGATTGAATGTGCGTTGACTGCTGGTCTGTTGCCGCTGTCAATTTGTCCACACTTTGATAAAGGAGCAAGACGTCGTCTTTGATGTTCTCCACCGCTTCTGCCAAGTTGTTGACGTCTGAGCAAAGATCATTATTGTTCCCAAACTCGTAGTCATCAAAATTGACATCCCTTTCGTTAAGAGAGAGAGGTTGAACGGTGTCATTTGATGCCTCAATGTGGGTATTGTCAGACATTGTGATAACTGTACAGTATTAGAACGTACAGTACAGCGTTGTGTTGTGATGATTACTGATACACAATTCACAACGAATGTTCGTTTTTTAACGACAAATGTTTGACACAAGTGTTCGTTTTTAAACAACAAGTGTTCGACACGAGTGTTGTACAACGTTGTGTCATGATGATTACTGATACACAATTCACAACGAATGTTCGTTTTTTAACGACGAGTGTTCGACACGAGTGTTTGTTTTAAACAACGAGTGTTTGACACGAATGTTCGATACACAATTCACAATGAATGTTCGTTTTTTAACGACAAGTGTTCGTTTTTTAACAACAAGTGTTTGACACAAATGTTCGTTTTTTAACAACGAGTGTTTGACACACAGCGTTGTGTCGTGATGATTACTGAACACAATTCACAACGAATGTTCGTTTTTTAACAACAAAAGTTCAACACGAGTGTTCGTTTTTTAACAACGAGTGTTTGACACGAGTGTTCGTTTTTTAACAACAAGTGTTTGACACAAATGTTTGTTCAACGACAAGTGTTCAATACGAATGTTCGATTCCTGCAATCTTTTCACCAAAATAAAAATTCCGTAGTTTCGGCCACAAAATTCCGTCTCGTGGGCAGCATGGTCAGTCGCGAACCGGGGTTTTAAGGGTTAATATATATAATATATATAATATTGCTGTCAAGGGCCGGGATCCTTTCCGACAGAAGGTGTTGTAGAATGATACCGAAAATTCTGAAAAAAGAACACTCATCAAGCTGCCAAGACGAACACATGTGGTTGCTCAATGTCTTTATCTTCGGGGTAGCAGCAAGCACAAATAAAATCATCACGGAGAATCCAAATGTCTCGACAGAAATGGTAATCGTCATTTTGAGCTTATAATGGAACCGATTGATGGTATCAGATCGGACTTTCGTCCATGACTTGGCTTCAACTCACCGCCTTTGCTTCTCCATTCCTCTTAATTGTGATCGTTCTGGCGGCTTGTACAGGCAAGACAGCAGGTTCATCCAAAAAACACCGTGACGAAGGTATTTCTATTCATCTTCTTTCTTTCCATTGAGAGATGATGAACGGAGATGAGATTTCCTCGATTGAAAATCATCAATTTCGGGATCTGGAGAAAATGTTGAATCACACAGACTACGTCAATTTTGGGTCGGTTGTTCTTGAATTTGGTGTTGCGACGGATGCCAACCCGAAGCCAACCCGAAGCACAGAAAAGAGATGGAAGACAAACATGTTCTCATCGCTAATTTCGGAGGAGATCCAAACAGGTCCTTTTTTGGTGTCTTCGACGGTAAGTTAGAGACGTTACCTGTATTCATACAGAGGATATATGTACTTCAGCGGCTTGAAATGAACTACATATCTTCACATTTTTAATTCTGTTCTAAATTTATTTCAGGGCATGGAGGTACAGAGGCAGTATCTATCGTGGCAGAAAATCTACATAAGGTCAGTTTTCAGTATCAATTTTCCATGAACTTCAAGCTACAACGAATTTTTTGAGAAATTTCGCAGAATATTCTGGCAGAGACGCATAATGTAGTAGGGGAAACATCTCTTAAGACTGCTGTCAGAAAAGCCTTTGCTGAGACGGACCAAAAAATTGTGACGGACCCAACTGTGGGGAAATCGGGGTCCACTGCGGTCATCTGCCTTCTGGTGAAAACTTCCATATTAGGAAGGAGCATAACTCATCTACACGTGTCAAATATCGGGGATTCCAAGGCCGTCTTATGGTGAGTTTCGGGCATTTCGGGACATTGTACAATGGTGCAGTCATCACGTTTATTACCGCATCGATTGAGGTTGATTTCATATAGCCGGGACGGAAAAGCTGTTGAATTGACAGAAGAGCACAAGCCGATGCTTCCTTCTGAACAAAAGAGGTTGGAGAACAGCTCAACCCCAATTTGGATCGTCAATGGAAAGGTGATGACGTCACTCAATTTTTCAGAAAAATTTCAACCAGAATCATGTCATTCGTCTTCAATCTTGCATGGAAAAAATGGTCTAAAAATAGAACAGATCGCCGGAGTTCTCGGAGTATCCCGGAGTTTCGGAGATATAGAACTGAAGCAGTGGGTGATCAGTGAGCCATTTCAAAAGTCAATAGAAATGTCCGAAAAAGATTCGTTCCTCATACTGGCATGTGACGGGGTGAATTATTCTTGGAATTTTTGCAGCAAGCTCCTCATTGCAAGTCAAAGAATCTATTTTTAGAAGAGACGTACATACTTTGGAGACAAACATTGATATGTTGAAACTTGAACACAAAAAACACTGGTGATTTTTGCTTCTAATCATTTTAGTTGTGGGACGTGTGTTCCAACCAAAAGGCATGCGACATCGCCACCGAATTTCACAAGGAGAGAAGCAAAGACATAGCCCGAAGGCTGGTCACCCACGCGTTAAGCCAAAGTACAACAGACAATGTCTCTGTTGTCGTTGTGCGGCTCACTAGATATGTGCCACCACAAAAAGTATGTCTTCAATTCTGTTTTATTGATGACGAAATCTTGTACACTTGGATGCTTCTATTTTTAGAAACACGTGTAGTCTTCTTGACCACAAAGTCTTTACTAAATTTGTCAAGTTTGAAATGCTTCAATCCATCGACGATGCTTCAGAGATCCCCTTGGGTTTCATCTCAAATTAGAAAGAGATCAGCGAAATCATTTGATCAATGTACATTTCGAAACGTATCCATTTCTTTCTTCATATCAAAGAATCGCAGCTCTCTGAAACGACCTCTTATCGTTCGTGATGTGAGGTCCTGATGCGAATTCGTTGCTGTCTATGAACGACGGAGAAAAACGGAGTTTGTTATCCGATCAAAACACAGAGCTCATCATTCATGCACACAGCAGATGAGCCATCTACATGAGGTCAGTCAGGTCAACATGATCAAGACTTAAGAAGAGAAGGTCCTTCGTTCTGGTGACATTTCTCTTTTTAAGAAGGCGATAGATGATGGAGGGGACATACACCAAAAAGAGAATGGATTCACCGTTTTAGACATTGCGGTGAAAAATGGTGGTGGTTGACACGATTTATGTAACTGACAGAGACAGTCAATTGTGCTGCAGTTATCGAACTATTCAATCGAGGGGCAGCGATCGACAACAAGTATATCTTCTTTGCTGCTTCACAAGGACATGAACATTTATTAGAGATTCTTTGTCAGCAACCAGCAGCTCAAGGTAGAGGATGATTCGTCCACATAGTCGTATTATGAGCTGACATGACAGTGAATACGAAAGAAAAGAAGAATCAATATTCGCCAATACATTTTGCCTGCGAGAATGGACACAGGTAATCGCTCATATCATCCTCACCGAGAAATGATCTGAGGAGTGACAGCAAATGCGTGGAATTACTGCTGCAGAATGGGGCAGGTGATAACACATAACATGACTGACACTTGGGTCATCGACTGATTATAAATAGATGTCAATCCTAAAACAAAGACAAATGACACACGTAACATTACATATCACCATCATATTCTAAATAATACAGCTCTCCACATTGCTGTTCGAAAAAACAGATTAGAGATTGTGGATCTTCTTTTGAACGTGGAGTCAATTGATCTCAGCATTGAAAACAAAAATGGAGAGAGATTGACAGAGATGATCAAAAAGATAGATTCAGAATTGCAGATCTTCCGCAGGCAGAAAGATGAGAGAGATCAGCAACAAAACGATGGCATGAAGGAGGTAACTCATCGATCTCATTGTCTCTGTCTGCATTGGCACTGTCATCTTTCTTTTGTCAAACGACACAGACAAGGCACATTATCTTTTACCACGCAATTCTGAATAATTAGAAATGAATTGTAAAGAAGATCGTAGCATGGAGTAGACTCCATGTTGGTATTTTGTTGTTGTGGTGCAGCAACAAACTCTAGGAAGCTACATTCTTTGGATGTTTCTTCAACAACATTCTCTTTCAGGTTTGCAGCGCCAGAATATGAGTCCAGAGAACATATCTTTGTGGCATTGCAGCGATATAAATGCGATATAGACATGTCGAGATCTTCTGCAGATTGTGTTGCTGCTGTACCACGATAGACGAGAATTCTCGATAATTAACGTGTTCGTTACAGCGAACTGACGTTAACCACGGCAAAGCCGCAAAATAAAAACAGAACTCGACACAAAAATTCCATTTTACTTATTCTAACAACTGGACATCTTTGTGAATAAAGAATTGATGCATTGTTATTTTAATCATCTCCATTTCGTCACATGCCATTTTATGATGATTCAGACATTCACACATCATAGGATGAACGTCAAGAACCCAAAATGGAGAAACAAGAAGAGATGGAGGATGCACATGAAAAGATACAGGAGCAGGACATGTCAAATGGAATCGCAGATCAACATGATGAAGTTGAGACTACACACGTGAGTACCAACAATTTTGTGACGCTGAAAATGCATCTCAATCATTAGCAGATGCCATCCATCTTCTGCAGCTTTGCTTCAGTAAACTTCACTCTGCAGATTTTCTTTTTTCAATATAGATTTATTCGCAGCTCTGCTGCAGGCACTTCTTCCTCCATCATAAGCAATCCTGCCAGCATCTTTATGTCTGTAGACACTGCTATTAAATCGAGTAATCACACAAGTTGATTAATGATCACAGGATGAAGAACATAGAGATGAGCCCCAAGTGGAAGAGAAGACGGACAACACACATGATCATGTGACCGAAGAGAACAGGAGCGAAGAAGCAGATAAAGAGTCACCACCTGCTGATGGATCTTCACACGAGAGTCAAAATGTCGAGGAGGATGACAAAGAGGACACACGAGATGACACACATGATGACCTCACCAAGAGCACAACCTTGAATGGACAACATGTAGAGAGAGATGATGACAACGAGATCCAAGATGGGACACATGAGGACATCGACAGAAAAACAATCTCGAATGGAACACATATAGAGAGCCATGAGGATGGGACCAAAAATGACACACAAGATGAGACATCTGTCCACATGATCAAGAATACGATCTCGAATGGAGATGATGAAGAGATCGGACGAGAGGAGATAGAGGAAGCACAGTCAAATGGACACACGAATGGAGATCATCACGATGGTGAGTCACATTGTCTATTCTTCTGGCAGAGCCACAGCACAAAATATTCTCTCCGTTGTGGAATTGCCTGCGGCCTTTGGCTTTACAGACACCGCTTTTTTTCAGCACAAATACACGAGCTCTTGTTCCAATGCTGCGGCAGTAAATCCAAAGTGGCAAAGACATTCTTTTATATTATACTGCGCAGAGCCGCAGGTTTTAATCATGCGATAATGATGCACATATATTACCTCTTCAACACTTGAATGTGTCCGTGCGCACCAACTATTTTGTCACGTTTCATCGAATTGAGACCATCTACAACGCTCATTTTTTTTCTTTTTTTGAATATTACAGCGGGGGAATATGATAACGGAGCCCAAATACAAAATAACACGGAACAAACCCAGATGGAAAAAAGACAAATGAAAAGACAAGGAAAAAAACACCGAAAAGCTCTCGAAAAACAGAAAAAAATCGAAAAAGAGAGGAATTCTACGGAAGTCACGGAGAAAAAAATCGAAAAGCCGGAGGAAAAAATCGAGAAGCCGGAAGAAAAAACCGAAACGCTGGAAGAAAAGTTCGAAAAGCCGGAAGAAAAAATCGAAACACCGGAAGAAAGAATCGAGAAGAATTCAAAAAAAGAGGACAAGTCTCGGGAAGAATTTATTCAGAAAGCGGCGGAAGAAAAATTCGAAATATTTCAGAAAGAATTTCGACAAAAAATTTTCCTGGAAGAGAAAGAGAAATACACGGTCGCACTTTCAGACCGGCAGCGACATTTTGACGAGGAAATCCATAGTTGGGCAGATAAGTATGATATCTTGAAGAAGATGTCAGAGGAGAAAGACAGGGCCAGTGTAGAGGTAATCTTTATTTTTTTAGGATGAAGAATAATGAATTTGGATCTTTTTAAAAGTGCGGTAGACACCGTAAAATGTCACGGTATGAAACGAAGTGAAGATCCAAATCCGTTTCGTCTCGCTTGAATTTTTTTGAAATTAAAAACTTCACAAAAACGCACATCATCGAATTTTCGCAGAATTTTCATATGATCGAGTATTCTAAGAAATTTCCAGTTTGAGAAGGAGTACAACCAACTGAAGAATAGAGTCGAAGAGGTCACCGCACAAAAAGAAAATCTTTTAAAAAAAGATGCAGAGAGAAAAGAAATCAAAAAGAGATTATCACAAACAGAAAAAAATTTATCCGAGGCAAGTGGATTTATTTGTTCATTTATCGAAAAATTTTTACCGAGTTATTTCAATATTTATTAAATCCTCACAAAAATAGTCCTTTACCTCACTTGTGAATTCCACAATAAGTATATTTCTCCAAAATACCCAAAAATCACAAAAATAAAATCTCTCGATATCATTGACATTTAAACAGACCAATGAGCTTCTACAAATCGAAAAGAAAAACGCATCGGAACAACAGAAATTCCAAGCAAAAAAGGCAAAAGAGTTGGAGGCCGAATTACGCTCCTCACAAACTCGCCAAGAAAAAGACAAGCAAGAGATAGAGAGGCAGAAAATGGAATCGGAAACCGCAAAAAAGGAAACGGAAACCGCAAAAAAGGAATCGGAAACCGCAAAAAAGGAATCGGAAACCGCAAAAAAGGAGGCGGAAAATCACAAGCGGGAATCGGAGAATTTCGAAAAAGAGGCGGAAAAAGCGAAGAAAGAATCGGATAATTTAAAAAAGGAGATGGATTCTCTCAAAAAGGAATCGGAAATTCTAAAGAGAGAGACGGACGATATGAAAGAGGAGGTGGAATTCCTCAAGAAGGAGTCGGATTCTTTCAAAAAGGATTCGGAAAATATGAAAAAGGAGCTGGAAAAGATATCAGAAGAGAAGGAAGAACAAGCTTTAAAAATAGAAGGTATTTTTTACGAAATTATGGTTTCAAATTGATCTCAAAAAGACAAAAAAATTCGGTCTGGAGACCATCAGATCTTGGAATTTGTATTTATAGAATGTATCATATCGATGTATATTTTATAAACACATATCGCTGTTGTATTACAAATTGTGGCAACATGTTGTTTTTGTGATGTTACATGATGCATCTCGTCATCGATCATGCATCTTCTGACAGATCCAGCTCTTAAAGCCCAACTTGCAGAGAAGCAGAGAGAGTTGGATGCGCTTTCTGAAGAGATGAAGAACATGCAGCAGATGAATCGACGATTTCAAGAACAAAAGGAGCAGGATGACATCACATCACAATCATATAGAACCCAAATCGAGGAGAAAATGAGACACATCGAGGCGAATGATCTTCGGATCATAGACATGCAAAAAGAGATGGACGACATCAGATCAGAAATGTCCGAGAAGAATCGCCAGATGGATGCCATGAGCTCCCAGTTCGAGAGTGACAGAAAGAAGATGCAGGATGATCTGACCGAAATGACATCCAGAAATGATCATATGACGTCACGATTTCGCGATATGACGTCCATAATCAGTGTAATGACGACAGAGAAGGAGAACATCACCTCTCAATTAGAAAAGATGAAGATAGATGTGACACAAATAAAAGGAAAGGAGAAGGCGGAGCGCGAGGAAATGATCAAAAAGACCGAGGACATGCTAGAAGAGGTATTTATTGTCTATTTTATTGTTGAAATATGGTAGTCCAAAGATCACGGCTTCATATCGTGATATTGTACGGTAACTAGCGCCTCTTGTGTACGAAGTCCAATTTGTCACCACCTAGCAACCACAAAGCGCCACAAAGATTTATATACAAAATTTAATTTTGTAACAAGAAGATTGAAATAGTCAGATGGAAGAGTTAAAGGCAGATCTGGAGGCAAAGAACGAAGAGGTACACACGGCCAATACGGAGCGGTAAGTCTTCACGATCTTGTTTCATCAGAGTGAGAAAAAGTGTATTTTATATTCAAAATTATAAACAGAAAATGTTTTGTGGTAATTTTTTATTCCGAGCACAAATGGACTTTTTAAATCTTTTGGAATTTCAGAATAAAATTTAATTTCAATTTAAAAAAAAACAGAAAATCTGCAGAAGAAAGAATAAAACACCTCGAGGCCCTCTTCCAAAACGCGCGGGAACAAATCACCAACATCTCCACACAACTTGCCACGGAGAGAAAATTCCGTGAAAATTCCGAAAACACCTGTCAGACCGTCTCAATGAATTACGACATCGTCCGCCAGGAGCTAAAAATAGCAAATCAAGAGACAGAAAAGTTGATGGCTATGGTTCACGATCTACAATTGAAAGAAGAGAAAATCGGAAAAGAAAAAGAAGAATGGAGAAAGGTTAATTTTTTTCTATTTAATTTTAATTTTGACTTTATTCAAATTTTATTTCAAATTGTTTTCACCTGTTGAAATATTGTTTTGCACTTATTTTCGAATTATTTCTGAAATTTCACAAAAGTGAAAAAAACACCATATTTTCGTGTTGTTTTTTGCATTTATTTTCGAATTATTTCTGAAATTTCACAAAAGTGAAAAAAGTATGTATTTTCATCCCATACATCCCAAAAACTTTCACAAAATAATCTCAACTGCAGGAAGCCCAGAGGCAAATAGTCAGCGCAGAAGACAACCTGCAGCAAGAGAGGCAGCTTAGAATCCTCTTTGAAAGAGAGAAGGAAAAGTCTGAAAGGCTGGCCGAAAAGCAAATCGAGGAGCGCGAGGAAATCGAGCGCAGGTCCAAGAAACGCGAAGAAGAGTGGTCCGGAAAACTCGCGGAGATTTCGAGACAGAACGAGGCGTTCCGGGAACGGCAGGGGGGGGGGAGGGAGGAGATCAGGGAGGTGAAGAGAAATCTCGAAGAAATCAGGGAGGAGAATGCAGTTTTGAGGCGAAACTACTTTCAGAGTCTGGGTTGGTTTTTGACAATAACATCCAAAAATTTTTCGGTCAGGTTTGAGCGTTTGCGAAAATCACGGTTCCATACCGTGATTTTCTACGATAAGTACCGTGCTTTTTAGATGGTCACATATCCATCTCATACGCATAATTAAAATTACATCCAAGTGAAAAGACATGTGGAAAAATTACCATTCTCTTCTCTTGCAAAGTTTAAATAAAGTGGTTCTGACATGCTCAGTGATCACCACAAAGATGAATCTGATGTATGCCGGGGTGGAAGTCAATTTCAATTCTCAGAATTTATATGAGCAAGTGATCGACTCTGATCTGCCTGTTTCTTCGTGGCCAAACTTTATTTCACGGCAGATGACACCGAGATGATGAGATGATTTGGAATGAAATGTATCGCTGTTGGTTTATTCATTGTTTAATTTTCATATAAAATAAATTGAAGATACCAAATAATTTTCATATGAAATAAAGTGCTTGCTCTATCCTCTATTTTTGTATTGAACTCCTTGGTCCAGCATAATTATGATCATCTGACGGATCCATTCTGCTGTCCTGTAAAAATGATTTCTACATGGAGAGATTGATCGGTCAGATTACACGATGATCGATCATGAGTGGCTTACCATCTTGCTCCAGGCTCTCATCATGAGGCACACAACAGGCCTATTGAGCAACATATAATGTCTTGGAGAATAAAACTTTGCCTTATTCATTTTTTGAAACACTATTTCGAATACATTTGAAATCCTGTACAAAGTTCTAAGAGTTGTAGATTGCCATCACTGACTTTTCGGGGATTAAACCTCCGATTCGCCGCGGCGAAATACCAATTACCATCAAACATGCCTCATAAAGCAACAAGTCATGTCTAAACTCAACGGCAAACGGATCGTCATTATCGGAGGTACCTCTGGTATCGGCTTCGCTATCGCAAGGAAATCGCTCTTTGAAGGAGCACATGTCGTTGTGGCCTCCTCTCAACAACACAAAGTGAAAGCCGCAGTAGAAAAGTTGAAGGAAGAATACCCAAATGGACAAATCAGAGGAGAACAGCTGGATTTGTCAGGGACACCTGAAGTATTAGAGCCAAGATTGTCCTCATTTCTCATCCAAATCGGCCAGTTGGACCACCTTGTAGGAGCTCATTTGGAGATCAAGCAGAGGCATTTAAGAACAAGATGGGGGAGGCCACTTTGACACAGAAGATTGCGAGTGCGGATGATTGTGCAGAGTCTTACATCTACCTGATGAAAGATGGAAGCGCAACAGGGATGGTGCTCACAAACGAGTGTGGAACTTTGCTGAAATAAATATTGAAGCTGAAAATTTTTGGGTAATTTGGTTAAAATTTTATTCATCAACAACTATTGAAGACAACCATCATCATTGCATCTCAGCAGCAGGAGACATACACCTGGAGGATAAATCTCTTCGTGCACGCAAGATGCCATTGTAGATTGGATGACTCCTCACTATTTTTGCTTAAAGAACTCGGATTCATCAATCTTGCAGGCCACACAACCCCTTACGAACAGCTCCTTACTTTTAAAGGTAAGCGAGTCCAACTGTGTCTTCTCATTGGATGATGTATTACCTCTTGATTTTGTGAACCTCAGGTCCATCTCATCTCCTCATCACTTCAACCATTCATAGGGAACCTCGCACTGAAACAAACGCTTGGTCTCGTATCGTGTCTAAGTGTTTAAGTTTGAGAGTCATCCCAGTTTCAGAATTCATCCCAGTTTCACGGTTTGTTCCAAAATCTTGGTTTGTCCCGCAAATTTGGTTCATCCCAAATTGGTCACGTGACCAAGTATTATAGAATAAATTGCATACATATTGCGATCGATATTGTGACAGTTTGCATTCTTTGCTCACTTCCTTCCTCAGCGATTTAAGGTGATTTCCTAGTTTTTCATTGTGATGTTGTGCTAGCTTGCGGTAGTGTTACGAGCAAAAGTTTATCTTTACATGGAGATTTGATTTAGTACAGGGTCTGCATTACAAGCACTGATTGATGCAATACCACGTGGTGGTGGGCAAAAAAAACCTAGCGAGGAACTACAATTTGAGTATCAGAAGGAATCTCGTATCTTGGCCATTCGAGAGCTTGCTACAGGCTTACTGGACCATTACAAGAATCACCAAG